>CM061050.1:22574332-22715603 GCA_030762985.1 Adelphocoris suturalis | reverse complement strand
TAGGTGTTGAGAAATCTACAGTAACCATTCAACTCCCCACATGTTTGTTGACCAAATGATTTGCGTTTTATAATAAAAGTTTATAAATGTTTTGTTCGTTCGAGAAAAACAACACGAGTATTTTTTCTGTCGTAGAAAATAATTATAAATAAGTAAAAAGGCACCATCCAGTTTAAAATACTATATATCCCCAACAAATTTTTGGTTACCCCTGGTGGGACACATAAGTACGCACAAAGTAAGAAACTGGAACTGGAATGGAAGGCCTAATGAGAAGAAGGGATATTCTTCGATCGATGGTGATGGACTCAATAAGGAACGTGGGAAGAAGCCATAGAGCGAGGCGATGGACCAACCGTTCATCGAAATTTCGGAGTACTAAGAGGGCAGGCAGAAAGAATGACAGAACTTGACAATGATATCACAACGAGAATAACAGAAGGGACGACATCAATGACATCTGAAGAAATGGACAAAGAGCTGCGGGATTTAGAGGTGGCATATAGTAGTGTGCTGGATGTGAGGGTACAGTACGATTTTATTACATACAAAGTATAGCACCACAAGTGAGTGATAATGTAATAAATGATACAAGGCAGAAGAGGAATTTGAAACTTCCGAAAATAGAATTGAAAAAGTTTGACGGCAATATTAAAAATTGGGTTGGCATTTTGGTCTCAATTTTCAAAGTTAGATGAGGATGACAGCTTGTCAGCTGTTGACAAGTTTGCCTACTTGCGTGAGGCAATGGTTACAGATTCCCCTGCTGCTGATCTAGTGAATAGTTACGTACCCTCAGAGCAAAGTTATCCTAAAGTAGTAACAACATTTAAAAGCTAGATTCGCTAGAGATGGGTTACTGATTGAAACATACATGCGTGTGAGCTATTATCACTTGTCCTTCAAAATCAGAACGGGCAAAGCTTAGCGATAAGACCACTTTTCGATAAACTTTGAAACTCAATTGAGAGCATTAGAATCGCTAGGAATATCATCAAATAAGTTTGCAGCAATGCTGAAACCATTAGTTGAGTCGGCACTTCCGGAAGAGATTCTTAGGGCGTGGGAAAGATCGCGAGCAACCCTTAAAATAGAAGAGGATCATCCGAATCGGGAAGGGGAAGAATTAGATGCACTCCTGAGAGATTTCTGCGAGCTGAAGTAGAGGGCGAGCAACGAATATTGTTAGCAAAAACGGCTTTCGGTGAATCCGAAATGCGAGAGGTACCTTACACAGCTTCGGCTCTTCATTCTGGTCATGGGGCGAAAAGGGATAACACACGGGGGGGCGGTAGCTCTTATATCAAACCAGGGGAGTAGTTCTTATTCTGAACGTACAAGCTTTCAAACAGACAGAAAGAGAGTCGGTTAAAGAAAATAGCTGTGTGTGGTGTGAGCGCAACACGCATCATTCGTCAGAATGTTGCAAGGCACGAAGCTGGCTCCTGAGTGAAAGGAGAGATTGGATAAAGAAAAAGGGAGCATGCTTCGTATGCCTCAAGACAGGCGGACACACAGCATTGAATTGCAAAGCACTTGTTCAGTGTATGTTGTGTTCAGGTCGTCATTACACAATCTTGTGCTCCAAATTTGTTATAGCGAGAAATCAAAAGACCTCTACTTCGACACCAGCAGCTACAGGGCTGTTACAGCTAGAAAAGGATAGTGGAAATGATAGTTCAGCAGTCTTGCTATCATATGAGACAGGTCCTACTTTATTACAGACACTAAAAGTCACCATAAAAACGAGAAGGAAGGAAAGATAAAGTAGTCAGGGTTTTGCTAGATTCAGGCTCACAAAGGAGCTACATGACAAAAGAGTTAGCAAAGGAACTAAATCTTGATCCTGTGGGAGAAGAAAATTTGAGCCATAGTCTGTTCGGAGGGACAGAAACTAAAGTTAGATTCCATAAGAAGTATAGAATTTCTCTACAAGGTCTTTATAATTCAACCCAGTTCATATGTACAGTACTAGATCAAGATAAAATATGTAATTAAGTGCCCAGATTAGCGAATAAGAAACTAATTGACCGTTTAAGACGAGCGAATATAATTTTGTCTGATGTTGGCCCAGACCCTCCTTTTATTGATATACTTCTCGGAGCTGATGTTATAGGAAGCTTGATGACAGGCATAACAATGAATTTGGATAATAATCTATTAGCTACTGAAACGTCTTTAGGTTGGACAATAATGGGCCCAACATACAAAAATGCAGCTGTAAATCAAACCTTGATAGGTTTTGGCTAATCTCACATTTGAGTTACAGGATCTATGGCGTTTAGAAACACTTGGAATAAAATGATATAAACGAAATAGATAAAGAGACTATGAGGAAAGAAGAAGAGGCGGCTTGTCTACTCAAAATACACATAAATGAAGAGGGTCGATATGAAGTTGCATTGCCTTGGAAGGATCATAACCCAGGTCTAGTATGTAACAGATTAGCAGCGGAAAAGAGATTGTTGTCAACAACCAGGAATTTATTACAAGGAAGTAAGTTCCTAGAATATGATAAAGTTTTTAAGGAGTGGATCAATTTGGACATCATAGAAAGAGTACCAGACGTGGAGGATAAGCACAAAGGTTTTTTATTTACCGCACAGAGCAGTAATTAAGGAGTCTAGTGGAAACGACTAAAATTCGACCGGTTTTTGATGCATCAGCTAAAGACTATAATGGTGTTACGTTAAATTCACAACTTAATAAAGGGCCTAATTTAATTGAGGACATACTGAAACTTATATTTCAATTTCGTAGAGGAGCTATAGGCGTTACAGCTGACATTGCCAAAGCCTTCTTACAAATAAGTATCTTGCCGGAACACCGAAAATTTTTAAAATTCTTGTGGTGGGAGAATGAAAATAGGACTAGAATGATTGAGTATAGACATAAGAGGGTTGTTTTTGGAGTCACATCGAGTCCCTTCCTTCTGAACGCGACCATTGAGTATCATATCAAAAATTCTCCTAATGAATTCAAGGAAGTGGCTCAACAACTTCAAGGAACATTTTATATGGATAATGTTGTGACAAGTTTAAATAATAAGGAAGAACTCGTGAAATTCATAGACCAATCGAAAAGGCTCATGGAGCTGGGAAAATTCGAGTTAAGACAATGGGCAAGCGGTCCAATATTGATCGGTTCTACAAATTGTGAACCTTTGTCGATTTTAGGTGTTCATTGGGATCGAGTGAATGATGAGTTATTCATTAACCGTAATCCAACCACTGATCTAGGAGGTACTACGCGAAGAACATTATTGTCGATGATACATTCGTATTTTGATCCACTGGGTTTAATCTGTCCCTATACCTTGTGGCCTAGAAGAATGTTACAGGAAGCTTGGTCGACAAATGGTAACTGGGATGATAGTTTGGTACCAGCTTTAGAAAAGAAAGTAACCTCTTGGGTTCAAGGGGCAGAATTGATTCCACAGTGTAGGATAAGAAGGAGACTTACTACTGAAAACTGGAAACTAGCAAGGGTGAGTCTACATGTTTTTTGTGATGCGAGTCAGTTTGCATTTGCAGCTTGCATTTTCGTGAGAGAGGTGGTTAAGGATTCCGTACAAATACAGTTTCTACAGGCTAAGGCTAGAATTGCACCTAAGAAGCAAGCTTTATCTATCCCTAGGTTGGAGCTTATGGCAGCACTAATAGGAGTCAGAATGTGTCGCAATGCTCAACAAGCGTTAGGGTTTTCACATGTTACTACCTTTTTTTGGAGCGATTCGAGGGTAGTATTGCATTGGATAAAAGGAGCTGGGGATTGGTCGGTGTTTGTTAGAAATCGATGTGCGGAGATCAATAGATTGACAAATCCAAACCAATGGTTTCACGTTCCTGGGGCAATGAATCCAGCGGATTTGCCCTCCAGAGGTTGCACAGCAAGAGTTTTGTTGGAGTCGAGATGGTGGGAAGGTCCAAAATGGCTAATGAGGGAAGAGGAGTGGCCGAAGTAGTGGCCAAGAGCTTGGCGAGGAAGAACAAAATGAGGTCATTAAGGAAGCCTGTAAGGGAAAAGCTAATGTTTTGGTAGAAGTGTGTCAAAGAAGAGAGTATGGATTACCGGTTTTTTCAAAATTCGTCAGAATCGTCACGACAGTTGTAAGAATGATAAGGTGGAAAACTCATAGGAAAGGAACAAGAACCGAGCTGTTCACAAGTGAGGAGTTGAGGAAGGCAGAAAAACGAATTTTCCGAGTAGTTCAGAATGTTAGTGTGGGGAGGAGGAAAGAAATTTACAAAAGAATTGGAAACGTTTTGGGACGCAGACGGATTACTCAGGCTGAAAACAAGGCTATCGTTCAGTGAAGAGCCAGAAGATTTTAAAAATCCTGTTTTACTACCTGGGGGAAGTAGCGTAATTCAGGCATTTGTTCGAGAGCAGCATTTTGCGCTCAACCATGCGGGAGTTCGGACAATGATGTCAATATTACGGGAAAGATTTTGGATCACTGATATACGCAGAGTGCTCAAGCGAGTTATCCGGAGCTGCAAGGAATGTAAAAGGCAAAGTGCTAAACCAATAGAGACCCCCTTTGCACCATTACCTAGAGACAGAGTACGACAGTCAGCAGTTTTTGAGATATCAGGGATTGACTATGCAGGACCTCTGTATTTGAAATGAGGTGGAAAAGCTTGGATAGTGCTTTTTACGTGTGCTGTGTATCGGGCGGTGCACTTGGAAGCAGTGACTAGTCTATCTACTGAAGGTTTTTTCGAAGCATTGAGGCGATTTATTGCACGCCGAGGACGACCGTCCGTGATATACACTGATAACGGGACGCAGTTTTCAGGCGCAAGTAATGCACTGAATAAAATCGAATGGGAAACGGTGATAACTAGGGCAGCTGTGAGAGCCATTAAATGGAATTTTATTCCTCCAGCCGCACCATGGTGGGGTGGTTTTTGGGAGAGGATGGTCAGGATGGTGAAACAACTGCTGAGACGCAACTTAGGAAGAGCTAACGTGACCTACGAAGAGGCTGTAACAATTCTGTGTGACGTGGAAGCTACAGTTAATGCTAGGCCACTAACTTACGTAGTAGGAGATGAGACAAGGCCGCTCACCCCAACTTTATTCATACAGGGAGTTCAGGCTGCAGGTGTTCAAGATTTGGACCAACTTTTGAAACACAGTTTGAATAGTCGCCTGAAATATCTTCTGAAACTGAGAGAGGGACTGAGGGAAAGATTCAGAAATGAATATCTGGCCTTGCTAATAAATCGTGGGAATCGCCGGCCTATAGAAATAAAATCAGGAGATGTAGTGTTAGTAGGAGCTGAGGGCAAGAAGCGTCAAGATTGGCCTTTGGGACTGGTGCTTGAAGTAAAAACTGGTGCGGATGGGCATGGTCGGGTCGCGAAACTGCGGGTGATGGGGGGACGAGAAATTGTTCGTCCCATTCATGGTCTGATTCCTATGGAGGTGGATGCAGAAGGAGAGACATGGCCAGGGAATGATGGAACAGGAGACATCAAGGAGACCCAGAAGTCCACCGAAGCTCAAGTCCAGACAACTAGGATAGGAAGAAGGGTTCAGAAGCCAGTACGATTCCAGTCGTGAATTTTTGGGGGGGGACTGTTGAGAAATCTACAGTAACCATTCAACTCCCCACATGTTTGTTGACCAAATGATTTGCGTTTAATAATAAAAGTTTATAAATGTTTTGTTCGTTCGAGAAAAACAACACGAGTATTTTTTCTGTCGTAGAAAATAATTATAAATAAGTAAAAAGGCACCATCCAGTTTAAAATACTATATATCCCCAACATAGGGAATATTGCTCGCTTCGCTCGCAAAGTGTGGCATGTAGGGAATGTTGCTCGCTTCGCTCGCAAACGATAGATCCCTAAGGGTAGGTTTAACTTCTGTAAGGGATGCTGCTCGCTTCGCTCGCTTGAGGAAGTTATACTGCCCACCCAACTTGGCAGACGTTTTTTTCTGTTGGAAATTCTTACAAACAAATTAAATCTTATGAAACTACGTGGAACCACAAAAAGTTTATTCGGGGATGTTGCTCGCTTCGCTCGCAAGGTATTGCTGTATATTTGTAGGAAAAAATCCGAATTTATTCTGTTGACATGGCTCTCGCTTCGCTCGCAAAGTGTGGCATGTAGGGCATGTTGCTCGCTTTGCTCGCAAACGGTAGATCCCTAAGGGTAGGTTTAACGTGTGTAGGGGATGTTGCTCGCTTCGCTCGCAAACGGTAGATCTCTAAGGGTAGGTTTAACTTCTGTAGGGGATGCTGCTCTCTTCGCTCGCTTGAGGAAGTTATACTGCCCACCCAACTTGGCAGACGTTTTTTTCTGTTGGAAATTCTTACAAACAAATTAAATCTTATAAAACTAGGTGGAACCACAAAAAGATTATTCGGGGATGTTGCTCGCTTCGCTCGCAAGGTATACCTGTATATAGGTAGGAAAAAACCCGTATTTATTCTTTTGAAATAGGCCTGCAGGTAACATTGTGAAATACCTGACAAACCCCTTGACGTCTTTGTAGAGCCTTCTCGCGAACACGGCAAAATTAATTTCTGATGTTAAACGCTTCTTCTCGCTTCCGCTCGCGATTTGACCGACTTAACGTCACTTTTTTCGATATCCGATTTCGGATTCAGATTCGGCGGACCCAAAGCTGTATTTCGCCCGCGAAAACCGTTCCGAAAAACGTACCTTTATGGGGTATATTTTAATCGGAAAAAACCAAGTTTTTCGGCGGACTTTTCGAGAAAACGGGTCCGTATTCTCGCATTTTTTTTAACGCATTTCCCGATACTTTTTTCGCGATCCGATCGCGCCGTCGTCTTCCTCGTTCAAAAACCTACGAAACCCGTATTTTTCCGGAATTGTCAACGGCCGTTTAGAGGGGTAGGGGAAGCGGGGAAGTCCAAAAAGCGCACATTAATTCTTACTTCGACCCCCCTCCCGCCCTACGGCCCATGGTTCGGGTGGGATTAAACAATTTTAAATTCGCTCGCTCCCACTTTTGGAAAATCTCAAGAAGAACCCCCCACTCGTACACTCCCCCCACTCAGCCGTTTGGCCGTGCATAGACACGACAGACAGACAAACAGACAAACAGACGGAGTTTCATTCTTATTAATAACTAGCCGCTCCGGCTCGCTACGCTCGCCTCCACGTCCAGCCGGGGGGCAAGCCCCCCGGACCCCCCATTAAATTGCTCGCTTCGCTCGCAAAGTGTGGCATGTAGGGAATGTTTTAACTTCTGTAAGGGATGTTGCTCGCTCCGCTCGCTTGAGGAAGTTATACTGCCCACCCAACTTGGCAGACATTTTTTTCTGTGGGAAATTCTTACAAACAAATTAAATCTTATAAAACTATGTGGAACCACGAAAAGTTTATTAGGGGATGTTGCTCGCTTCGCTCGCAAGGTATACCTGTATATGTGTAGGACAAAGTCCGTATTTATTCTGTTGAAATGGCTCTCGCTTCGCTCGCAAGGTAGGTACCTATGTATACCTGCTCGCCTCGCAAGGTATTGCGTAGAAGTGCAAATGGGAACCCCCCTGTGAGGGTCCCTTCTGGTAAGCAACGTTGTGCAACGGGCGGCTCGGCTCGATCAAAAACGTCATATTAAACGCTTCCCTCGCATTTCCGCTCGCAATTTGACCTACTTTCCGTCACTTTTTTCGATATCCGACTTCGGATTCAGATTCGGCGGGATCAAAGCTGTATTTCGCCCGCGAAAACCGTTCCGAAAAACGTACCTTTATGGGGTATATTTTAATCGGAAAAAAACCAAGTTTTTCGGCGGACTTTTCGAGAAAACAGGTCCGTACTCTCGCATTTTTTTTACGCATTTCCCGATACTTTTTTCGCGATCCGATCGCGCCGTCGTCTTCCTCGTAGGAAAACCTACGAAACCCGTATTTTTCCGGAATTGTCAACGGCCGTTTAGAGGGGTAGGGGAAGCGGGGAAGTCCAAAAAGCGCACATTAATTCTTACTTCGACCCCCCTCCCGCCCTACGGCCCATGGTTCGGGTGGGATTAAACAATTTTAAATTCGCTCGCTCCCACTTTTGGAAAATCTCAAGAAGATCCCCCCACTCGTACACTTCCCCCACTCAGCCGTTTGGCCGTGCATAGACACGACAGACAGACAAACAGACAAACAGACGGAGTTTCATTCTTATTAATAACTAGCCGCTCCGGCTCGCTACGCTCGCCTCCACGTCCAGCCGGGGGGCAAGCCCCCGGACCCCCCATTAAATTGCTCGCTTCGCTCGCAAAGTGTGGCATGTAGGGAATGTTTTAACTTCTGTAAGGGATGTTGCTCGCTCCGCTCGCTTGAGGAAGTTATACTGCCCACCCAACTTGGCAGACATTTTTTTCTGTGGGAAATTCTTACAAACAAATTAAATCTTATAAAACTATGTGGAACCACGAAAAGTTTATTAGGGGATGTTGCTCGCTTCGCTCGCAAGGTATACCTGTATATGTGTAGGACAAAGTCCGTATTTATTCTGTTGAAATGGCTCTCGCTTCGCTCGCAAGGTAGGTACCTATGTATACCTGCTCGCCTCGCAAGGTATTGCGTAGAAGTGCAAATGGGAACCCCCCTGTGAGGGTCCCTTCTGGTAAGCAACGTTGTGCAACGGGCGGCTCGGCTCGATCAAAAACGTCATATTAAACGCTTCCCTCGCATTTCCGCTCGCAATTTGACCTACTTTCCGTCACTTTTTTCGATATCCGACTTCGGATTCAGATTCGGCGGGATCAAAGCTGTATTTCGCCCGCGAAAACCGTTCCGAAAAACGTACCTTTATGGGGTATATTTTAATCGGAAAAAACCAAGTTTTTCGGCGGACTTTTCGAGAAAACAGATCCGTACTCTCGCATTTTTTTTACGCATTTCCCGATACTTTTTTCGCGATCCGATCGCGCCGTCGTCTTCCTCGTAGGAAAACCTACGAAACCCGTATTTTTCCGGAATTGTCAACGGCCGTTTAGAGGGGTAGGGGAAGCGGGGAAGTCCAAAAAGCGCACATTAATTCTTACTTCGACCCCCCTCCCGCCTACGGCCCATGGTTCGGGTGGGATTAGAAAATTTTAAATTCGCTCGCTCCCCCTTTCGGAAAATCCCAAGAAGATCCCCCCACTCGTAGATCCGGCCCACTCAGCCGTTTGGCCGTGCATAGACACGACAGACAGACAGACGGAGTTTCATTCTTATTAATAGTATAGATATAGATAGAGATAGAGATGGGTTTTCGTCGGCATCGCAGCCGAACTTTTGTCAAGTTCCTGACCGCTGTGAGCTGTGCGGCATAAGCTTTCAGTAACGATGTAGCAGCCAATCACTCGTGGTTTTGATATTTAACGATAGACCCCTGGATCCGTGACTTTTCACTTTGTCCCTGGTTTCCGAGTAGGTACTAACTGTCACGATTCACCGGGTCAAGTTCTGTTCACTCGCTAAGTATATAGAAATGAACTAATGATTTCAGGGATTTTCTACGTGGGTTTACTATTTTTACTTATTTACTTTCGTAGCCTTTCGATCATAATTTGAACTCAAAATATTTTATGGACAATTCATCGTACCAGTCAAAAACAAAAGCTATTCTGTGAACATGTGAAGAGAAATTAATGAAAAGTGATGTATTAAAAATAACACGTTTTTGTGTTGGCAGTTGGGACTACACTCAAAATTGGATCCTGCCGCTTTTGAATAAATAGTAAATCAAAAACGGCAACTTATCACCTCGTTTCGTGACGAAAACAGCAATGCCCAAAGTCTCCATACCGTCTTGTTTGTGCAAAGGAATGTGTGATGGAACGGTCGATTGCACTTATCGGACAAGTGACGTTTCATGCTTTGTACTGTGTCAGTGCTCCAAATAATGTTTCAATTCTAAAATTTTGGGGAAAAGAATAATATAAATAAAATTTTAAAATGTTACTAAAATGTATAACAATACTTCAAGAAATGTCGGTATGTAGGTACCTGTGCAGTGCCTACTTGATCATAGCTGCTCTTACTATTTCTTCAATTATGTGTTGATACCTACCTATAATTCGACATACCTCGATATACCTATAGTTCGATGGATGTGATCCAACTTAACTTTACAGGATCTATACATCTGAAGTCTTATGAATGCCTTATGAATATTTGAGTTTGAGTTGAGATTCAATTTCTTTTGTTTCTCATCGTCAAGTGGTATGGAATTATTAGTCTCCTTGCCTATTTTTCTCGAGATTTGGGAATTTCAAATGAATGTGATAAATGGTGATGAAAATTATAAATAAATAAATGATTGTATAGGTAATAATAATGTTTAAAAAACCGAAAATGTCACATTACTAGTAAATTGTCTAGTAAATAGAGGAGAAAAAAAGTTGATTTATCTTCAAAATACAAAGGTTCATTATTGAAAATAATAAATCCAAATGCGACATTCAACATAAGATCGATTGTTTCGATTTTCGTAGTTTTAGAGTCAACATGTATAGTAAAAACCCAAGTGTGCTTATTCCAGTTACTTGGGCGACCTAAGCTATTGCGAAAAAACATCGCAACTTTCGAACTGTTTTCTATATTTTTGATCTTACGCCAAAACTATGCTAGTTAGCAAGGAAACATCTATTACTAATATTCACGGCAGTTAAATTCTACGTAGAATAACTTATTAAAATTTGAAATATGAGTAATCATGCAACCGCTTGTAAAAAACGGCACTTTTTTCAATTTGGGTGAAATGTTTCACTTGGATTTTTTAAGAGCTTTAGTCTCAGAAACTGTCACACCAATTGAAAAACATTAGATGAAAGTCGTAAATAGTCTAACTTTGTAACTAATGGGTACCAAACATAGGAAATTTAATTTATTTTTAGCGCATTTATGACAAAAAATACAATTGTCCACACACGACTCCCGTCGTACACCTGAGGTGGTTCGTCTAAATAAGGTTAATTTTGGCATGACTACTCAATCTTAAACGCAATTTAATTATAATATCCTTATAATACAGAGTTCAATTAGTCTCGCTAATTTTATTATTAGTGAATTACCTAAATATAATTTTACGAAATAATAATTTCCTTAGAAAACTATCACGTGTTAGAGAAGGAGCGGTCTAGTGACAATTTTGAATTTTCCGTCATAAAATGACATGTATTATATGAGATGAAATTCATTACATGTATTACATGAAAATGAAATAAAATGACATGTGATATAAAATTCAGATATAGAATTAGATGTCCTACGACTTTCATTTGACAAGACACACAGACTGGAGAGCAGTGAAGTTGTGGAAACCCATGTCAATACTATAAATTATTTAAATTATTACACTGCAAAAAAAAAAAAAAAAAAAAAAAAAAAAAAAAAAAATTGAAGGCGAAGCTGGTACTGTGGGTTTTTGAAGGTACTGAACCCGAATCCGAAGCCCGTTTTTCACATAGACGTCTATTTTTTGAGAAGGAGACGTGTAATACTAACCCCCAGGACCAGTACCTGTGTCGTGAGGGCATGACCTTGATTTTTTGGGAGGAGGGGGATAGTGTTATTAAAAAATAATAAACAAGTAGATCAGTGCTCACAAAATGAGACACATGATGGCGCATTTTCTTGTAAGGAGATCCGCGTGAAATAGTAGACGTTTCCTGCGTTGAATTAGAGACAAAATGGCTTGGGAGCTCAATCAGCTGATCAATGACCTCTTAGTCGTCATCAACCCCTGGCACATCTTCATTTCCACAATGTTACAGATTACACCCATACCAAGTTTCATCAAAATCGGACGTCGGGAAGTGGCATTTAAAACGATTTTAAGAGGACATACATACAGCATCAGCGAACAAAGTGAACACAATAGCTCATTTTTTCTTTCTTAAAAGAAAATGCGCTAAAAATCAAATCAAAATATAAATCAGATCAGATATAGTACAATAACGACTGATTATATCATTCTAATAGTACGCAATCAGATTCACAGTATTTGACCGGGGGATACCAACGGATTCTGCCTCAGGTTTGTTATCTGTAATGGAAAATAATAAACCTTTGTGTCAAGGATTTACAGTGTTTTGACTTCATCTTCACCAGTAAGCCAGTGACGCTTCGATGGCAGACGTTTATTTCTAAGTTACCTATTGAACCAATTAATATTGGCCGTAATTTGAGTAATATGTATACCTACGAGTTTCTTTTTGACCCCAATCCAAATCAGTGTTTTTGAACGACGTCTACATTGGCGAACCGGCGATATTCGAGTGGCAGATTTGCATAACTACAGTACATCTACATGTACATCTGACTCATATTTCATTTATTTACCAATAAGTCGATTGCTGACCCAAAATTTGTGTTTTTGGACTGCGTCCGTAGCAAAGACCTAGCGATACTAAGGTAGCAGACTTGAATTCACGTAACCTATCAATATCCTGGTATGATGGGCCACAGTTTCAGCGATCAACAAAACAGTCGTTTCTGGGCGCTCAAACTCTTATATTTCAACCACATCTGCATGTAACATCCATCCACCTTGAGATAGCAGACGACCATGGTTCAGTTGGCCATGGATGAAAGTGTTAAGGGCCGATATGGTTCCTCCTCTAGCTGTAAGCCATATTTTCGCAAATTGAGATCTGTTTTTCTTGTCGCCATCGGTTTTGGACTAGTAGACGTGCATATCTTATACAAACTCAATTGAATACTAACAAATTCAATAATTGGTCCGTTTCTATAGATCAGTTTCCCCTTTTCAGCCGAGCTCCTAGTGGCATTGACGGTTAGCACCTATATCTTGTACATTGGCTGAATTAAAAGATGAGGCGATGTCGAAGGGGAAAATTAGGCCGGTGCATCGACAGCAAGATAACCCCCGAACCAGCAAAATGCTCGGTAGATGCCTCCTCCCTTTAGTTGTGCATGTCCTCATCCGCATTTACACGCAGTTGTGAAGAAGTTGATAAGGGTGGAAGTGGAAGGTGACGCGGATGTTGCAGTAGGCATAAGAAATACCTGTTTAATGCTTGAAAGCAATTTAGATGAAACAGCCAAAATAATTCCTAAGAGTTTGTGGTGGGTTTAAAATGAATTTGTAATTCACATTCGACCACAGCACACCAAGCATAGAACTCTATGCTCTTCTTTAAGTTTTTTAATGTCTCAAAAGTACTTTGATGTCCTTCCTTTTGATATCGCCTGTCCTCGGGCGATCACGGTCATCTAGCTGAAGGAGATAACATCGTGCGTCGTAGAATTTAGTAGATATATGAACTTTGTCGAGCCTGATTTTGCATCCGGAGATGTTGGCATTACGGGCAGATGAGGTTGCAGATGCTCCCGATCGAGGTTGGTCCTTAGCATCCAAACCAGACGGGAAATTGGAGGGATCCATGAGTTTTGCTTCCGATGGTTATGCAGATTTAAATTCGGATCGAAATGGTGTGTCAGTTATCAACTTGAACCCTGATAGCGAAGTCAAAAACGCCTATCTCCATTTTTTTGTCCAGGATGATATCCGGTAGACGGCTTTTACATTAACCATCCAAAAGGGTCACTTGACTACGTTAATCATGACCTTGATACCTTGAAACTGGGACATTTTCTCGCTCCATAGGGCTTCTTACAAAAGGGGCATGGATATTTAAGGTCGGATAAGAATTGGAATTTTAGAACTGCTCATTTTATTTTATTTGTGTCTTCCAGTTTTTTTCATAGATTTGATGATTTTCTAGGAGCCCCTGTGGGTTAGAAATTGCTGATCACGTTCTACGGACGATTGTATTGATGGGAATTCGGCAAAGGTGGAACTGAAATATTTTTTTTTCTATGTCAGAACGTGTTTTTGGAATCTCAAACGATTGTCTCGAAACGTATAGACAATTTTCTTTCGTATATCTGGTTAAGTGTTACCTACTAGTTCTTAAGCAACCAAGAACTACCCACAAATATACTATTTCATTTTCGTTATGAGGTCGTGTACTCCAAATTGAAAAGTTAGGATTTTGTCCACTAAAACTTCCATTTCTTTAGACATCTTGAAGTTACGGAGGAGAATGTTTCTTCTCACCTTTTGTGCAATACACACAAATTGCAAGTGTAATGATGGGCTGGGGTAAGAGAATTTTTGGCCGAGGTAGAACCTCGTAGTGCGCTACCATTTCCATCGTTTAAGAGGAATGTTCATATTACCAAGGTAAAAAACATGCCTGTGAGATCCATGGAAAACATCTGGAGCCATAATGATGGGGATGAACTCTTTCTCTCCGGTGAGAAGGACGGCACTTAGTTGTGCACCAATGTACTATATGGTGATACAACGATGGTTCCGCGTAAAAAATAACGATTCTCTTAAACGAGATAATGTTTTTCTGAAAAACGCATAAAGACGGTTTATTAGATAGGTAGGGAGTTGATAAGTGATAATTATTATGGTGAATGACACCAAGAAATAACATTGATTACATAGTATTGTACTCAGGTGCTATTCCGTTATCCCCCCCCCCCCCCCCCCCCAACTGCTTCACGACTTTCGCGACTGTTTCACTTATCCTATACTCTTAAACGAGAAATTCTTGTATAAATCATCAGGGGATACATACCCCCCCATTTCGACTCGAAAACACAATCTGCACTGGTCAATCCTCCGGAGTGATCTCCGTGGTGTTCTGGGCCATTCTTAACAACGAAAGTTGCTTATATCTGGCCGTAACTGTGGAAGGTATAAAAAGATCCTTCGCTTACTGGCTGTAGCTCCACAAAAAGAAATTTTTATCCAGGTTTCATAGAACCCAAAACGATTTCTGTGGGCAAAATAATTCACATTTTGTTGAGAGAATTGGAGCACATTTAATACCTTTAATGCCTTTTCAAAGGTTATTAAAAATTTTGCTTGCTGGTTGTGGTTTTTTCAGTATCCACATTCAGCGTGTTTAGTACCTGCACTAACAAAAGAAGATATAGAATTACAAAATTAAATTATCTAGGTACCTAATCTGCTGGCAAAACTAAAAGTCTACGAGATTTAAACATTCTCCTTCCTGAAGCTCAGTCTCTGGATCTTTGACCATAGTTTGTTTACCTCAACAGAACCCAGGAAGACCAATGGAAGTTGTGAAATTCTTGGTTCGCTCTTGTTTGTCCGCTATTATAAAATGGTTGATTTGTCTGCTGTTCTGAAGGTGGTTTGGCAACGTCGCAGATATCAAAGTGGTCGCCACTTAGTCCGTGATTTGTAATTGTATATCTCGGTTGGCACATATATATAGTGATATGAAATTTTCTGGAAGATTGCCACAGGTATAGCATTGTGGGATTCAGTAAATAACCATTAAAATGAAATAAAAATATCCTTGCTGTTTTTAAATGTCATTCGAATCAATATACACCATAAAATAAATATATACACCAGGGAATAATGAGGGTGCCTCCTAACTTCAATATTGTATGGGTGCCACAATGTTAGAATATTTATTTATATACATATACACCAGGGAATAATGAGGGTGCCACATTACTTCAATATTGTATGGTTGCCACATAGACGGTGACTTGAAATTCTCAAGAATGGTGCCACAAGTATAGCATTATGGGATTCAGTAAATAACCATTGAAATGAAATAAAAAGTATACCTTGCTGTTTTTAGAGGTCATTTGAAGCAATATACACCATAAAATACATATATACACCAGCGGATAAGGAGGGTGCCTCCTAACTTCAATGTTGTATGGGTGCCAAAATGTTGCAATATATATTTATATATATATATATATATATATATATATATATATATATATATGTATGTATATATATATATAAGGACTGGGATAAAAATTTCATTCTTGCGCCAACCAATAAAGCTTTCTGAACGAAAGGATGAGTTCGTTGGCCAGCTTTTTGAGCACATTAAATTGGTCAAATTTCTGAAAAAGTGACTAAAAATGGGTTAAAAAACCGTTAAATTCATGTTTTTAGCAGGATATTGCTCAAATAAAATTTATTAACTATAAAATAGGACATTAAGAAATTTATCCACAAAATTATGCTGACAAATTTACTAACATTTTTTTAAAATTTGCTAAAAAATATATAAAAACTTCAAAAAAGCTAAAAATTCAAAACTTTTTTTGGAAAGCAGATAAATTACGAATTATGCTATAAAATCAATGGTTAACGGTTTCCTTGCACTCAAAAAGCTCTAATGTCACAACAATTAAACATTATACAATACGATAATTTACGAAAATTTGCTCATACGATCATGCTGCATAACTGGAATGTTTTTTTCCACTGCCCTATAGTGAATGATTCATAGCTCCCCCTACGATACGTTTCGCCGAAAGCAATTAAACGGGGTGTGTTCGGTTCGGAATGGGATCTATCTCGTCTCAACTTTCCCCCTCGACCGCTTTGGAACTTCCGAAGGTCAGCTCGCCAGCTAAAGGAGTTTTATGAGACAGAGTGGATTAGACTCTTCATCCAACAGGTGTGGGGGTTTATCCACGCCTCGCGGCTAACAACGAAAATCTTTCGAAAAGTTAACTGTGCCGTTAACCTTTGAGAACATTATTATACTACGTATCCATGTAACTTGGTAAGAGTGAGGGAACTTCCGGATCGGGGAACTCAATTCTCAAGCGAATTTTTTGGTTATAAGATGGATAATAAGATGCACTACCATAGGATTTCCAGGCGTACTGTTAGGTACAGGTACCTACCATAAGGAGTTTCAAATTACATTTTGGAAGGGTTATAATAAGGGTTGCCAGGTGTCCGGTTTAGGCTCGGACAGTCCGGTTTTTTAACAAGCTGTCGGGGCGAAAATAGCTCCGAAAGACAAAAATGTCCGGTTTTCACAAGATGAGCGGCACAATTCCAGTTGTTGTGGGTCCTATCGGAGGTTGCTATTCTGCGAAGTCAGCCGGGACTTCTAGATGACCTTCCTACATCAAGGTTAAGTTATCTTTGGGAAATCGACGCTAGAAATCTATCTCTAAACGTCCAAAATCATGAGCATTTGAACTCTCGTCACACTATTTCATATGAAGGAACTCTCGATCCCTTCCGTTATCCATTACTTGTGCATTCGCTCTTTCAGTTTTAGACGGGGGTGGACATAACATCAAGTAGTCAATCCCTTAGTAAACATTTTGGAGCAGACCCTGCCTACCTACCTATGATTTGGAAAGTGCCCTGTTTATGTGGTTTAGTGTCCGCTAGTTCCCAGTTCTGGTGAGCCCAACTCTCCGTCGGGGGTCCCTAGTCTGTTGGTAGGTAGGTTTAAGATACATATTTAATCAAGAGTCTGTATCATCCAACACAATATAAAAATCAATTTTGTTTAGTCAGAGATCAACAACAAATGGGTATTGCTCAGCTTACTGACACACAAACAGCGCGGAGACGGGCGGCTCCCATGTGGGTAAATCCTAGTCAAACTACCGCCCAACTGGGTAAAGAATAAAGACCTAACTGGGTAAACCTTCCCGAACTCGCGACGGCCCATCTGGGTAAAAGCTTCATGTGGTTATCAATTGGGTAAAATCCAGAGAGAAGTACAGCTGATTAAATTGATTTATTGTACTAGGTATATCAGATACATAATAGGAACCTCCGTCAAACAATCATAATAACAACTCACTTAGGCAAATTACAGCGGTTGGCGATGTTTATCATGTAGGCCATCTCGTCCTTGTCCTGTAGGTTGGTGTCCCAGCATTTTTGGAGAAACTGAAGGTTGTCAGCAGCAGCCTTCCTGAGCTTATTGACATTGCCTCGCTTCCAGCTCTCTTTTTTCATATTTGTTTCCATTTGGATCTCCTTGAATGCAGCTACCACGTGATGTATGTTGGGATGTGGGGTATAAAACTGTTTGTTGTAATCGGAATGTGAAATGGTGGCATGTGAAAAGGCAAAGTCTTTAATGTGTTCCAAAATTGAAGGTAATCTTCTTTTGACTTGCCATTTAACAGTGCAAAAACAACTGGAATGTTAAATCCGTTGGAATATACGAGCACAGTATTGAGTCGGTAATAATATTTCGGGGCGTACGTAAACGTACCATCAGCGATGATATGTTGAGCTTGCACGAGAACACGAAGATTCTCTGCTGTGGTGAATAATTGAACGTCGCGTTCACATATAAAAAAAGTCCAGTCATGCAGCATGACCCCATGAGCGAATTTTTGAAGAAATCTTCGACATTTCAGTCGCTATTGATCGTGTAGAGAAGTTTTAGTTTATGATTTATACGTTATACAGGGATACTTCCATAAGAGTAGTTCAATCTGAATTTGGACAATGTTTCATGCAAATATTACCGATTTTTACAACTAGCGAACGGCATTATTTCGATTTTTGACTAATTTTTCAACTTTGAAATTTTTGAAAACTTGATACATATTCTTATAGGAAATTCTACGCTGATTCCGAATATACCACATGTTAGTATGCTGAAAAAATTATTTCGCACAACAAATCGCAAAAAACAGGCTATTTTGAAATTTTTTACTACATTTTTGAAAATTTCAACCCGAAGATGTAATCCGATCATGCTGGCCAACGAACTTGAACTTTCGTTTTGTGTCCTTAATATTTTAAAATTTGTTTGAAGTTTCTAGCACAATTCTACGGACAGTTATTGTCTGGAATGACACATACATATATACATACATACATAAAAAAAAGTCCAGTCATGCAGCATGACCCCATGAGCGAATTTTTGAAGAAATCTTCGATTATTATGATTTTTGACTGATTTTTCAACTTTGAAAATTTTGAAATCTTGATACATATTCTTATAGGAAATTTTACGCTGATTCCGAATATACCACATGTTAGTATGCTGAAAAAATTATTTCGCACAACAAATCGCAAAAAACAGGCTATTTTGAAATTTTTGACTACATTTTTGAAAATTTCAACCCGAAGATGTAATCCGATCATGCTGGCCAACGAACTTGAACTTTCGTTTTGTGTCCTTAACATTTTAAAATTTGTTTGAAGTTTCTAGCACAATTCTACGGACAGTTATCGTCTGGAATGACACATACATACATACATATATATTTTTTTTTTTTTTTTTTTTTTTTTAAATAAACCTTCCCTCAAAGACGGAGGGGGCACGCCATTAAATTGAAAAATAAACAAATAAAATTTTTTTTTTTTTTTTTTTTTTTTTTTGACAAGTTTTATTGCGCCAAGTAATAACAACTTATAAGCAATATTCATGTGGTTACTTTATATATACATTTTCTTAAGATCTAATATACTTCACTTTAGACTTATTGTTCTGATTATTGATTCACTAGTCTTGACGTTCATTTTATTTCACTTAGTTCATGCGGTTTAGTTCTTTTAAGTCTTCTAAGTAGATCTTCGGTTTCAAGGAGCTGAACGACATCCTCGTTAACATGATCTCTAAGCCTCAAAAGATGATTGGCGGCTTGTTTGCGGATAACCTCATTGACAGATTCAACTTTCAACTCATAGTGTAATCTGTCGTTTCTGAAGTATCTGTATGCATCAACGCAGGTACGCAAAACATTATTCTGAAAGCGCTGAATAATGTTGCGGTTACTTTGTGCAGTGCACCCCCACAGTTGCGCACCATATGTCCAGACAGGTTTGAGGACTTGGTTGTACAATATGAGCTTATTGTGGATAGACAGTTTTGAGTGTCTTCCCATAAGCCAGTACATTTTCCTGAATTTGATAACTAGTTCAGACTTTTTCTTTTTAACATGTGATTTCCACCTCAGTTTGGCATCGAGTGTCATCCCAAGATATTTAGCTTCATTGGCATAAGGAATCGCCTTGTTGTCAAGGAAGGCTGGCACGTAGTTGATCCTTTTATTTGTGAAATCAACATGTACAGACTTCGCTTCATTCAATCTAATTCTCCATCTTTTTGTCCATTCATGGATGCGGAGGATGGAGTGGTTTAATTTTGTAACTGATTCGATGTTGGTTTCTCCTGTCGCCAAAATTGCGGTGTCATCTGCAAACGTGGCAGTTATATTTTCCTCAGTTTCTGGTAGATCTCGAGTGTAAAGCAGGTACAGTAGTGGGCCTAGTACACTGCCTTGTGGCACTCCAGCATGAATCTTCAAAGGTTTCGAGAAAGCGTCGTCTTGTTTGATTCGGAAGTATCGGTCGGTCAGATAAGACTCCAGAATTGCTGCATAGCATGCTGGTAGAATTTTGCGAAGTTTGTGAATAAGCCCTTCATGCCACACTTTATCAAATGCCTGTGACACATCCAGAAAGGCTGCAGAGCACACTTTTTTCTCTTCGAATGCTTTTTCAATGAGACTTGTAATTCTGTGGACTTGGTCTATGGTGGAATGCTGTTTTCTGAAGCCAAATTGGTGCTTTGGAATAAGTTTTCGTTCCTCTACAACTATAGTAGTCTCTTATGAAGGAGTTTTTCAAATAGTTTTGAAAGCACAGGTAGAAGTGAAATAGGCCTGTAGGACTTTAACTCATTTGCCGGTTTGCCTGGCTTGGGAATCATGATTACTTCTGCTATTTTCCATAACTGAGGGACGTAACGAAATTTAATGGCACTATTTATGATTTTGTTAACTTGACTATGGTCTTTCGGGGAAGATATTTCAGGATTAAACCAGTGATCAAGTCATATCCCGGTGCTTTTTTTGGGTTAATCTCCTTCTGAATTGTTCTTTGTACTTCTTTGACAGTGACAAATGGAATGGAAATATCTGGTTCCGACGGCTGGACCACTTCAAGAGGTTCTTCATCAGGCACTCCAGGGTTTGTTGTGAAAATATCAGCCAGATGATTTGCAAAGACATCTGCTTTTTCTTGATTGCTCCTTATCCACCTACCTGTTAGTTCGTTATTAAGGGGCGGAGCTTGCACAATTGGTCTTTTTAAGTGTTTGGTAGCTTTCCAAAGGGAGTAGTCTGTATCCCTACAGTTGGTTAGAGATGAAACAAGGTTCTCCATGGTTGCATCATTTATCTCCTTGACCATCTGTCTCAGCTCATTTGCAGCTTTATACCAAGCAGATTTGTGCACTCGGCTTCGCGTTTCTTGCCATTTTTTTCTTGCTTTGCGTTTTCTCATGATTGCTTTCATTATTTCCCTTGTATAGTTCAAGCCTTTTTGTCGCTTTTTTATAATTGGTGTGTTGCGGCTGACTACTGTTTGTATGCTACAAACGAGTTTTGCTAGTTCACTGTCTATTTCTTCTGGGGTGTCTAGAGAATCGTTGAGATCAATTTCTTGGTTTATTTCAATTCTGAAGTTGATCCAGTCTGTTTTGTTGTTAGTAAGTGTCGGATTTTGTTGAGCTTGGATGATCCAGTCACTTAACGTAAGAATAATGGGCGAGTGATCTGAACTTAAGTCAAAGCATTCTTGTACTAACAGATAGTTTGTTGATATGTTTTTGGTAATGAAGAAATCAATGAGGTCAGGAAGTTTCTTTCTGTCTGTTGGCCAGTATGTTGGTTTGCCTGTTGAATGTGGTTCACAGTTATGATTAGATGTGTACTGGTACAGTTCTCTTCCTCGTGTAGAGGTAATTCGGGAGCCCCAGTATGTGTTCTTGGCGTTGAAGTCCCCTCCGATGATAAACCGATTTCCCAGGTGCTCAAACGCATCAGCAAAATCTTCTTCTTTGACAGTGTGTTTTGGTGGTATATAGATGCTCGCTACTATGGTTAAACAAATAAAATAAAAAAGTGGGGAGGACGCCCAGGTTTACCTGACGCCGGCTCTAGGGATAAGGGAAGTTGTAGGACGAGGAGGAAGAATGGGATGAAAGGATGTGCCCCTATAAAATGACCACCAGTTCAAGTAAGAACCCCTCAGGACGCGGGTGGTGATACCACGGAGTACTCCTGCCGAGATGCCCAACTCGAGTAACTCCGTGGCGCTTTTCCCGCACCACACCCCGCGCCATGACACGGTCGCAGCAATGACCTTGATGTTATTAGGTGCCACTCCTTTTAGCTCAGATATCGCTTGGCGCAGATCGTTTCTATCATATTTGCTTTTCTTAGCCCGCCAGGTCTGCTCCATGTCCACGCTGCCACTGACAACCTGGACATCCAGGATAATGGCAGACCTATCGGGCTTGATCGCAACGATATCTGGCTTCTTGCCCCGGTCACTCGGCATGTGGTATAGTCTCTCCCTTTCGACATCCCAACCGCTAGATGACAAAGCACCTGCTATCTGCTTGGCAACCGCATCGTGACGTAAAATGCGGCCACCGTGAGTACGAGGACACTGCTGCACCACATGATACAGATTCTCATTTTTACCCCGACAGGCACGGCAAAGGGTGTCAACTGTCCCGCGACTACTCCTCGAACACCTCACCGAGGTGGCTAATGTTGCCACCCGGACGGCGTGAAAATGGCGATAGTCGCGGGCCCCAATGCCCTCTGAAGCCCATTCCACCCACTGGGTAGAAATGGGGGATTCAGAGCACTGTCGGAGTTCCCTACCATCTACTGACTCATGCAGTGCAGCAGCGAACTCAGCAGATGAGCTGGGTTTTGGAGCAGTTGGTGTTGCTCGATCGCACCACAACAACTGCTGCCGAACAAAGTCCAGGTCAGCAGCAGTGCGGGCGACCTCCCAGCTCGAGCCCCTAAGGGCAAGCAGGCGCTGGCGGCGTAAAGAAGGGATGCTGGCAGAAAGAGAGACAATACCGAGCCCACCGGCCTTGACCGGTGCGTGGATGTAGGCATTTGGGACACCAGGTGGAAAGCCTAGCCAAGAGCGCACAGCAGAGCAAACTTCACGATCTAACTCAAGCAGCCTCCCCGCAGTAAGCCTGCCAAAGACTAACCCATAGGTTAGCTTTTGCAGTAAGTACGTGCGAAGGAGGCGCAGCTTCTGCTGTGGCTTCAATGGAGCCTTGGTGACACGAGCTAATGCTCCACCAAGGTCCACACGGCTTGCAGCTATAGTGGCCACACCCATGAAGTCGACCCCAAGGTACCGCCAGACCTCCAACACGGATCGGGCAGGGATGGAAGTTTGTCCTAAGACAAAACACTCCTCATCCACTACCTTCACCTTATGCTGGCGACCCGACGGGACCAAGGAGACCGACCCACACTTAGCTGGGTTGGCCACCAAACCACACCTGGCTAGCTGCTCAGCAAATGCGTTGAGGGAGATCTGCAAGCCCTCACGGGTTTCTGCGAGTAGGATGACATCATCAGCAAAAGCCAATGCACCTACTCGCACCCCAGGGGCGAGATCAAACCCTATTTCAGCTGGCAGCTTACCCAAGGCCGTATCCACGACCAGGTTGAAGAGGAGTGGCGACAGAGGATCCCCCTGGCGTACCCCGCGCCCAATAACAACATCCCCTGACATCTCACCTTGTGCCTCGAGGACCGTCACGCCTTCGTGGTACAGACAGGCAACATACTCAATTAAACGAGCAGGTGCACCGACACCACGAAGACAATCGGTCAGGGCAAAGTGGCTAACTGTGTCAAAGGCCTTAGCGACGTCCAGAGCGGCAAGATGGAGCTGCCGCTTCTTGATACGGGCCAGCGAAATGACAGTTTGGAGAACTGTTAGATTCTCCGCTGTGCCATCCGCTGGCCGAAATGCTCTCTGGACGTCACCTATGACACCAGCCACTTGGAGGCGAGATGCCAGAACCTTTTGGAAGTGGCGGAAGACTACCGACGAAATCAAATACATATATACATACATACATACATACATACATAAAAAAATGCGTTAAACTTCAGAATATGATTCAGAATAGTCTGAAACGGATTTCTGCATAAAATTTTTTCAAAAATTCACAAATCAAAAATTCGCTAAAAAAAATGCGTTAAACTTCAGAATATGATTCAGAATAGTCTGAAACGGATTTCTGCATAATTTTTTTTCAAAAATTCACATTCTACAAATTTTGAGTCGAGAGCAATAGCTTAATTTTCTTCAAAAATTCGCTAAAACAAAACTTCTTACCATCGATCAATATCTCGTTTTAGCGAATTTTCTTAGAAAATGAAGCTATTGCAATGGCTCCAAAAATTTTAAAATAAAAATTTTCAAAAATTTTCTTCATCGAAATCTGTTTTGAGGCATTCTGAAATGATTCCTGGATTTTAACGCTTTTTTATATGTATATATATATATATATATATATATATATATATATATATATATATATATATATATATGTATATATATGTATATATATATATATATGTATATATATGTATATATATATGTATATATGTATATATATATATATATATATATATATATATATATATATATATATATATGTATATATATGTATATATATATGTATATGTATATATATATATATATATATATATATGTGTCATTCCAGACGATAACTCTCGATAGAATTGAGATAAAAACTTCGTTCTTTCGCCAAAAAATCAAGCATTTCAAAAGAAAGGATGAGTTCGTTGGACAACTGTTTTTGAGCACATTAAAGGAGGTCAAATTTCGAAAAATGTACCCAAAAAATCACTAAAAATGGCTAAAAACGGCCAAAAATCGTTAAATTTGTATTTTTTTGCAGAATTTTAGTCAAAACTAAATTTTCAACGATTAACTAGGACATTAAAATTTTTGCTCAAAATTATGATGAAAAATGTACTTAAATGTCATTAAAATTTGCTAAAAAACGTACTCAAACAGCAAAAAAATTTTTAAAAATCAAAAATCCCTTTTGAATCAGTGGAACTTTATTAAGAATAAGTTTTTTGCCGTAAAATTTTTTTAAAATCATTTCTGTCAACTACAATTGCTCCAATTTCAATGCAATTTAACATACTATAGTACGATAGATAGTAGTTTATGAAAATTCGGTCATACGATCATGCTGAATGACTGGAACTTTTGGCACTTCAAAAGGTACTGTTGGCTCTCGTCAAGTGACTTCGGAATAGTAGGAACAACCTTCCTGCGAGCGTTGCACATGGTTTTCCTGATTAGATTGAAATTTGAATGCAGCAAACTCCTTGAACTCGTAGAAGGCGACGTCAGCAGCTCCGTCCTTGTAAGTTTATTAGGCTACTAGTCGAATAGTTCCGTATATGTCCCAACTTTTTTCAATACCCTTTTTCTCACGTACGCGAAGGAAAAGTTAATTTATCATGAATCCATGATAAAGAGTAGACTCGGAGGTTTCCGAAACATTCGTCAAATTAATTTTTTGATTGGAAAACGATAGATTTACCTTGGTTTGAAAGTGGGGACATATACGGAACTACACCCTTTCTCGTCTTTCGTAAGCCAAATGGTGGCAGTGATGTTTCTCTCTCCACATTGAAGTTGTTCCTATTGAAGCCGGCGCGTTTAATTTAAAATGTCGCAAGTCCGCCAGCCTACTTTTACTGCAATTTACGCAAAGAGCGACTCGGCTAGCGCCTTTTGTGGGCTTGAATCCTCCGAACCTTTGATTCGCAACAAGGACCCCTAGGATGTATCTCCAGTGCTGTGAATGTACACGGAGAATCACTCTCGCAAATAAATTAGAGCTCGCCCCGTAAATTAGATAGGTAACCCGCCGAAGTTGCTCCTAGTACAACCGCCCATCTTATGCAGAAACCGACACACTACCATTCTACAAAAGCCATCAATCAACTCTGCCAACAAGATCATGGATGAACGATGCACCTGGATAAAGAAAATTCTGATGAGTTCTTTCTAGACTCAGGACAGGAATAGCGGCAACCCCGCACGGTGGTCCTCGATCGGGTTTGACCTCAAAGTGCTTGCCCTTCAAATTTTCTTTCGAAATATGATTTGGGAATATGTTAGGATTATAATTCAGCGAAAACTGAAATCAAACAATGAGCCGTTTTTGTTTTATTCAGTTTTTAAATTCTTAATTGATACTTTAATCATGAAAATAAGCTATAATCGCCAAAATTCCGAAAAAAAATTATTTATGTGTCATTATACAACAGAATTGTATCATCATGTTTCATAGTTCTGACCTATTTTGTGATCAAATATAATTAGAAAAACAAAAATAACATTTTATTGAACAAAATAATGATTATATTTGCATGAAGCTCTTAATAAATGCCTGTGATTATGCGTGTAGTATGTGCGTGTGTGTCTATGTGTACGCTTGTGTGCGAGTTTATATTTTATGATTCATTATGTAAATTTTAACATAAAATATATATATCTAAATTGAATAGAAAATAAAAATAATGGCATTTTAACATTTCACAAATGGAGAGAATTATATTCGCATACAGCTCTTAATAAACGTTGTCCATACTCACGATCGATTCGCGATACTTTATATTTGGCCCACGTCGCAGAAAAATCATGATGCACGGCCTCCATAGCCTGTTACTGTAAAAGCCGAGGCCATCTCCGTGTTCGGTACAAAATTCTTCCATATGAGAGAAAACCGTGTGAACTTTTGGAGTGACTGGAATATCCAAAAATGAATATGATGCTTTGAATTCATTGATGTATTCAATGAATTTTGGATCCAGCCTGACTGAGAAAGATGCTTTGACAACTTCATTGAACATACAATGAAGCATCAACGTATTTTAAACAACCTATGCTACAGGTTGAACGCAACAAATCAAGTTTCTGTAGCAAAATGTGGCAACTATTTCCTATGAACGAAGGGCTCCCATGAATATAATTCTCGAAATTATGTCATATGCAAGTTTACATCCATGTTGTTGGTGTTATGCAGCAAAGAGTAATGACACATAAATATTTTTTTTTCTGAATTTTGGCGATTATAGCGTATTTTCATGATTAAAGTATCAATTAAAAATTTAAAAACTGAATAAAACAAAAACGGCTCATTGTTTGATTTCAGTTTTTGCTGAATTATAATCCTAACATATTCCCAAATCATATTTCGAAAGAAAATTTGAAGGGCAAGCACTTTGAGGTCAAATCCGATCGAGGACCACCGTGACCGGAATATCTGCACCGTATAAATGTGCGAGAATCAGCTGAGTGCTCATATTGTGACTGTAATACATGTGACGCAGAACATTTAATAATCGAATGCAACTTTTTTACCTACCAAAGAACAATGTTATTTGACCGTTTAAGTGTCAATTTACTAGCGCCCTTTAACTATGTAACTATTCTTAAACACCCTGTAATTTACCCAGAGTTATTTTCATTTATAAATTCATGTAACTTTAACTTCTAGATCACATTTGTTCATTTGTAAACTGTATGAATGTGTTTCAATAAAATGCCATTAAAAGGGGAAAAAACCGCCCATCTACGCCCTACCCTAACTTTATATTGAGTCGATTGGAATCTCGAAATTTCACGGAAAACACCTCCTTGGTAGTCTGGGCTGGAAGGGACGCGGGCAATCGGAAATCTGAACGATTCGCGATGAATAATGGCCCATTCACACCTCCGTGGAACCGTAACGAGATCTAGGTCTTTGATGTAAAGATACTTCCCTGGCCGTATGGTAGGGTTGTTGTGATATCACAGAAATTCTCCGGTGTGTTTACATTAATCAGCGAACAAGGCAGCGCGGTGGTTTGTGAATGCGTGCTGAAACCTCAAAGCCATAACCTTCGCCCCATACTAACTAAACCAACTTGCCTTTACTCCGCGATACTCAAATTCACACATCGTTGATTTATGATTACGGAAGCTCAACATACAGAGTGACGCCTTTTAGAAGCCTGGTTAAATCATCAAAGGTTTCTTATTCTTTGTGATATAGCGGTTTTCCGATGGTCTGCTGTACATAATATATACTTCATGTTCTCATTTCTGAGACTGGAGTCCCCACGTTGCCCATGCGGTAAATCCGGCCCTGCTTGTGCTGATGATATGTGAGTTGAAACATGAATATTGGAAAGAAAGATTGTTGAGGTAACTCGGAAGAATACCGTACCTTTTTTCCACTAAAAGAGGCGAAATTGTGTCCCAGCACGTTCTTCTCAGCTTTGAGTGGGAATTTCGGTCTGCCAAGTTGACTGTGGCACATATAGCTTCCTCATTTACAGTTCATGAATGTGACCATTGAAAATTTGTTAATGATTTCGAAAAATTCCATATTGGAATAGAGAAACCAAGAACCATTTATGTTTCTAAATTTAAGATTAGTCAGCACTGGCTTCAATACATTTCTCTAACTTACAATTAGACGGATTAGATACGAATAAAATAAGAATAAACAGTTATATAGTATACTAAAAATGAAAATTTAATTTTGAAAACTGGGGACTAGGAATAAATAAGGAGACCGATCAACTCCGTGCTGGGTCTTAGTTATTAACTATCCAGCACGGTCATGCTATATTAAATCATTGTGCTTATTATCAATTTATGCTAAATTTTTGTGTAATTCGTTAAATTTGTCAAGTACATATAAGTAAATTTTGGTTTATTATTTTCAATAATAACCCTATGTGATCGTATAGCAAAAAATTTTTATAACCCCCCCTCAAACTTTGTCACTTTACATTTCAATCCAAATTTGAAATCTCCGTCCGCCGTCCGCCGTTCGCCGTCCGGGCCATAAAAGGCCTTAGAATTGACTTTAAAAAAATGACCTTTCGCACGTAGACTCCACTTGGGGTCTAGTTGGTCCTAACTTCTCGCCAGCTCGATCGCTCCTCACCCATGGGTGTTATGAGCCACAAATAGGTGAAAAAGTGTCCTTTTCAAGGCTTTGTCTACGCATATTTAATAACATATCCTCTCGACTTTTCGTACTTACTTAGATAATGATATTATTAAGGCAGTAATTATTTGAATAGATAGGAGCTCAAATCGAGAAATATAAACATGCGTACCTATATAATTACGGAAGTATAGGTTGTGGCAACTCGAAATAGGACACGCCCAGGAGTCTGAACGGGCCTTATGACGTACGCAAGCCAACTAAAACTACGATCATACTCAATTGAAAAAATAATGAACCTTTATGAAATAATTTGCAGGGGTTTTTTTTTTATTTAAATTAATCTAATTTTGTATGCATGTACCACATTATTATGATGACAATAAACTTATTATTATGATAAGAAGCTATGTGCAACACCAAACTTGGGAGACGTTTTTTATCATCCCTCTGCCCAGTGCCCCTCCCTCTCTGTGGGCCTGAAGCTCGCAATCGAAACAGGTCGAGAGTTCCAACCAGAGAGTTGAGTTCCAGCATGTGATTTACAATGCCCCCGCGAACATCACACCTGTCGAACGTGAAAAGATATTTCCTACGACCTTCCACCTCCGCCATACGATCATCGATGACCTAAAATCTGTTTATTACGTCCGAGAACAAAAACACTCAAGAACCAATTCATTTCGACAGGGCTGGTCCGCACTATGAAGAAAACGTCCGGGGGAAATGTTCGCGTGAAATCATGGAAATTGCTTTGAAATAATCTTGGCTAACCATTTTTAGATTCTTAGAACCCAGAGAGTAAAAAGTTTCAGTCATGCAGCATTTTTTGTAAATTATCGTATTGTATAATGTTGGAACGTTTTGAAATTTGAGCTTTTTGAGTGCAAGGAAATAGTTAAATATTAATTTTATGGCAAAAAACGTATTCTGAATACAAATCTGCTATTCATAAAGAGGTTTTGGACTTTAGCTTTTTTTGCAGTTTTTATCAATTTTTTAGCAAATTTTAATGAAATTTAAGTACATACATTTTCAGCATTATTTTCTACATAAATTTTTTGAATTATTTTATAGTTAATAAACTTTATTTGAGCAATATTCTGCAAAAAAATATAAATTTAACGATTTTTAGCTGTTTTTATCCATTTTTAGTGATTTTTCGGTACGCCCTTAAAGCGAATTCAACAATTGGAGCCCAGCCTATTTGTCTGAAATCTATTTCAATAGCACGTCCCTCTGAAACTAGGTAATATTAGCAAGACTGCGCAAATTATAGGAGGGACGCCCTATTGAAATTGATGACCGTGACGCATTTTGGTTTATTATTTCCAATAATAAGCCTATGTGATCGTGTAGCAAAAAAATTTTATAACCCCCCCCCCCCCCCTCAAACTTTGTCACTTTACGTTTCAAGGTGCGTAGAATCCAAATTTGAAATGTCCGTCCGCCGTCCGGGCCATAAAAGGCCTAAGAATTGACTTTAAAAACCCGTTCTTTCGCACATAGACTCCATTTGGGGTCTAGTTGGTCCTAACATCCCGATTGCTTTACTCGCACAGATACCAAGGGCCAAAAACGGGCGAAAAAGTGTCTTTTTCAAGACTTTAAGTGTTAGACATACGCACGCGCGCACGCCTGGCACGCTTGGCAGGGGGTCACGGTGGGTGAGCGGGGGGTGGAGAGAGAGCAGAATCGACTGGGATAGGTCCCAGATGCTTTTGGAATCCAGTGTACCCACGGTTTTAGTTTGATTCCTACAGAAATTAGCTCCGTGGATTGAATGAGACCACTCTGGTGGCTGTACGATCATCCATTTGCTCCCCATTGGGAGCGCAGCCTGTAACGCGAGAACAGAGATGGGTACTAGAAAAGAGACTGGCGAAAGCCCCAGAGCATGCTGGTTACTATAGCTGGCTATCTGATTCAGAAATAATAAACCTTTGTGAAATAATTTGCAGCGTTTTTATGGGTTGTATTCGTGTAATCGCCGACAGACGCATACGATTACACGTATACGAATATGATCGCAGTTGATTCAGAATCAACGAATAATTATCGCGATTACAATCGTATTCGTATTCGACGATAAGATTATGCCCAACACTGGTCCATGTTACAATATGAGAGAAAGCTATACTGTCCACCCAACTTGTCAGTGGGCAATTCTACGTTTCTGTTATTTCATACAAATATTATAAAAATGCTTTAATTCATTACTGTAATACCCAAGGGGTTTACGAATTTTATACGATTTGAATCGAATTGAATTGAATTGACTTGACAATTTCCGACGGCACCTTCAAGAAATGAGTCTCTCATTCGATGTTTCCAAATTGATGAAGCGATCCCGCGAGTATATGACTCGGAGAGTAGAGAGTGGAAGGTGTGGATGATGCTGGAGATAATTTTAGGAAGGCTGTTACCTAACCTTAAGATCCAGCTATCGGGATATCGCTATTGTTAGTTGGGCCCATGTTAATTGTGGAACCACAGACCTTGCTCCGGTTGTCTACCTCTCAAGGGCTTAAAGCTACGCTCAAGAACTTTTTTTTTTTTCTTCTGGCGCTCCTGTATTTAACGAGTGACGTTTTCAACGGAAATCTTTGAAAGCGATAAACCGCTACTGAAAAACGTCTTCTAGGTCAACCTTTTGCATGGGATCGCCTCAATGGCGAATCCTTAAGGCCATCGATCTACCAGTTGAAGCCTCAACACAATGAAAATGTGCATAATCAATGTGTTCGATCAGTGCTCACTATTTTTTGATATTCACTGTCATTGGCGTAGTTTGAGGAGGGGCCGGGTGGGTAGAGCCCCTCCATGAATTACAGAGGACGCAGAAGCTTGTGGTATGCGGTTACAATTAAAATTGATAATTTTACACTCCTAACTTCAGTACCTAACACCTTCAATTAGAGAATGTAATTAGTAAAACAAAATTACAACTATTATACGGATCCGGTTGCCTAGCAACTTTAGACGCCCTTAGAAATAAAGAAATTTTAATAAGGTTCGTTTGTATAAGGGCAAAATTACGTGGATATTTTAAAGCCCCTCGGAGAGGAGTAAAATCACCTAGTCAACGGAACGGAAATGTGGATACTGCAAACTGAAATCAAGCCCCACTACCTTCTGGGGCTAACCCATATTCGATTTTTCCCTAGAAAAATATCCATTATTCAGAATCCACCAAATTCTTATACGAATTTCCCCTACTTTTCTCTGCCTACTTGATCAAGCTTGGTTGTTTCCTGTATTCTTTAATTAATTTCTGATTGTTGGTATATCGTTTGTATTACACCATTTACGAATTAAATTACAGTTAAAATACTCGTAAAGAAAAAAAGTTGAAGTATTCTGTGGTGATTGAATTAGTTTATTAGAAAAGATTTAAACAATCTATTGTAGCAGTAGGTATTTCTATTCTAACCTAGCATATTGCTGGTTTGAGTTTGTTTTGTTTACATTTTGTTGTTTGTCGTTCTCGGTTTCATGCCCCATTTTTTATTCCGCGTACTTATATAATACAATTTATTGTGTGATATTGTCCAGATCAACAAGTAGGTAACAATTTATTGTGGATAAACCTGTAAGTGAGAAACGACCACATACATAAATATATGATTTTGCAGGCAGTAAGTCTAGTATAATAGTATATAAACCTCGTGGTCCTCAGTTCATCCGAACGTATTCGTATTTATCGTAGTTTTCAACGTTCTGATTGTTAGTTAATTGGATAATATTTTTTCTAAATAGTCTTAGGTATGCTTTAATACCATAGGAAGGTTTGTGAATATGAAAGCGTACGTGATTTCAAATCATTACGAAGAACCTTTGAATATCTGCTTAAATGAACGTTGGACAGTTTATAGAAATGAGATTATAAAATAAATAAGACTATAAAGAGATAAGACTATAAAATGAAATGTAGTCCTTGATTGTTGTCCTTCCATGAGAAATGACTAACTTAGCTACGCCTCTGGTCAGTGTCCCTGATTGTTTTACTTCTCCCCTTCGAGTAAACCGAGGACGCAAAATGCAAAATCTGATGATCAATTTAGAAAAAGTTTAAGCCTAGAATAGAGGTTATCGAAGTTCTGCGAAATTACTAGATAGATAGATGCTTTATTGTGTTGAAAAAAAGTTTTTTCACAAGAGTTCGAATAGGTACAGGAAAATAAACTGCAATTAAATACAAATTTTTTGAATTCAAATAAAATACATAAGAAAATACGAAAAAGGAGAAAAAAAAGAAAAGAAATTCAGAGTTGAGAATTTAGCTTAGCAGCTAATGGTGTATGGCGTAAAGAAAAAAATTAAAGATGAACCGCATTATGGATATGTCTAGGTAAATTAAGATTAACTAAACCCCCCCCCCCCTCCCACAGGCTTTGCCTGCCAACCCGCCCCCCCACTCACGATTGCGGCCTGTCGGGCTGCCCGTTTCGGCCTGACAGGCTGACCATTGCGACCCGGCCACCCGTTTTGGCCTGACAGGTCGACCATTGCGCCAGGAACTGCGAAAATCCCTTTCTTCAAACAAAGGGGGTCATCCTTTGATTTTTGATCTAACCACGTTTTTTGACACACTTTCGTAATATAAACGAATAAGGTTTTCCACGCATAAATCCTTTCAAACTCAACCAATTAAGTTGAAACTATTTAAAAATTGTCTAGGCAAATTTTTACTAAACCTCAGCTGGACTATTAGCTTATACAGAGTTTGGTTCGCTCCAAGTTTCTACAAAGAGTAACAGAATGAGTAAAAAAGTGTCAGATCCTATAAGGCGAAAACCCGCATTATTCGGCTGTTTGAATGCTGAAATGCAACATATTCCTTATTTTCAATCCCTTTTTCAAATTGTTGGTAACTAATCGAGGCAAAATTATTGCTCTAAAAATTTCCCTTATAAAGATTTCTTTTGCCGATTCTATGAGTCTACAATTTAAAAAATACGCCGAAAAGTTCCAGTCATGCAGCATGATCGTATGGGCAAATTTTCGTAAATTATCGTATTGTATAATGTTGAACTGTATTGAAATTTGAGAATTTTGAGTGCAAGGGAATTGTTAAAGATTAATTCATGGTAAAAAACGTGTTCTAAATAATAATCTGCTATTCAAAAACAAGTTTTGGATTTTAAGCTTTTTTTGCAGTTTTTTCGATTTTTTAGCAAATTTTAATGAAATTTAAATACATATTTCAGCATTACTTTGTACATAAATTTTCTGATATTCTATTCTATAGTTAATAAACTTTATTTGAGCGATATCTGTGATAGACTACAATTTTAACAATTTCTAGCCGTTTTTAGCAAGTTTTATTGATTTTTTCAGGACGTTTTTTGAAATTTGGAGCCCAAAAAAACATTGTTTGAAATTTAAAATAATGGTGCTTATAAAGTGCTAGCCAACGAAGTCATTCATTCGTGTAGAAAGCTTGATTTTTTAGCGAAGAACGGAATTTTTATCTCAATCCTAAGGAGAGTATTCGTCTGGAATATATATATATATATATATATATATATTATATAAATAATATATATATATATATATATATATATATATATATATATGAAAAAGTTTTTAACTCTAGGATTTGTTTCAGAATGCTTCAAAACGGATTTTAATGAAGAAAATTTTCAAAAATGTTGATTTTAAAATTTCCGAGCCATTTCAATAGCTTAATTTTCTACAAAAATCACTAAAAACTTTTTTTTTCTTTTTTTTCAATGTTTTTCAGTAAAAAAGGGGAAAAAATGCGATAAGGATCTATTTTGGTACAGAGATTTTGAAATCATTCAAATCAGTATTCTGACAAATCTGACCTTATACTCGCTACACTGAGTCGGTTTCTAGATGAAATGAGACGGTTGGTTACGGTCTAAGGATGCTTGAATAATGCATTCCAGTTAAATATGTAAGTTTGTTTGCTCATCGCAATTAAGTATAATTATGATGTAATTGGTTATAACTAGATTGCAACTGAGAGCTATCGCTACCTCGGTATTAGAGTGGAAGAGGGATTAACATGAAAGAACCATATTCATACTATTTTTTTGAAAGAAATTTTTTTTTTTAATGTGACGACTTCTTTATGTTATTTATAATGCTACAAGGGTTGGAAGCGTGATAGGATACGATTAGTATATATGGCCCTAGTACAGCTAAGTACTATTCCAGTACGGCATTGTTGCGTAGGGGGGTGCATACCCGACTCACATGGAGAAAATAAACGTACTATAGAGAAGTTATAGGTGTGGAAATTTCCGCTATAACGTTTACACTTTGGTGTGTGAGTATATCGTCAGTTGATTACTGTTGGTGGTTTCCCTCTGCCAACTGCTCTTCCAATGCCCTTTGTCGAAATGTTACTGATCAAACATGATGAATTAGCTTTATTCTTCTCAGGTTCCGCAACATAGCTACCATGAATATCTATTCCCGAATCAAAAGTTGACTTTTAGTTCGGCCCAAGAGGCTACACCCATTCAAAAGTTGGCTAACATCTCACTCTTATTCCCTAAGAGTTGTGCAATAGGGGCCGTGCAAGGTCGTCTAGGGCTGTTCCATCTTGATGATCACCGACCGCGAAATCCAGATTTAGTTCCCGGTTAATGTCAGAACTCTATGGACTCTTCAAGATTTGTTTGGTTATGTACCTACACACTATTATGTTTTACGAAGGGAGTAACGTTTTTACTGCTAGACCACAGGGGTGGATTCAGGATTTCTGTAAGCGTGGGACGCAAAATTCGGTAAGGGAGGAATGGGGTACATCTCATCAAAACGGGGGGGATTAAATCGTCTAAATTTAACATACAAAATGCTGTATTTCTAAGCTTTTTGTTTGTAAGATTTTTGAGCACAATAAAAAAAATTAGTCTTCACCTTGATCATATTGAGCGAATTTTCGTAAACTATTGCGAGCAAAGGAGTAAACTACAGAGAGAAAAGGGATTGTTAACTATAGATTTTATGGCAAAACTACGTATTTCAATTAATAATCTCCTATTCAAAAACTGTATGCATACGAGTTTTTAATTTTTTAGGTTATTATTAATAAACTTGATTTTAATAATGATCTGCTAAAAATATAAATTCAATGATTTTTAGCCGTTTGTCGACTATCATTTTTAGTGATTTTGTGAGAACATTTTGCTTATCCACTACCGAAGGTAGGGAAGCTTTGTGTTCGTGATTGAAGTCGAAAAATTTTTTCCTCCAAAATCAAAATTTCCACTTACTTTTTGCTGATCAATTTTGGTTCCGTGTCTGTCTGCCTGTTTGAAATGTGACAATCTTATTGTCTCACACACACACTAAAACCTTATTTATCGGAATCTTACTTGGTTTAAGAAAATTTACGACAACCAAATAAAGTTTTTTTAATGTCTGATAAATAGTTGAGATTAGATAATACTTATTACTTGACAATATTTTACTACTGAACCATAGGTCCTAATATTTATTAAATATTTTAAACAGTAAAAAACATTTTAATTTTCAGATTTTTCTCGGTATTATTCATTCATGACACCAGAAGTGCAATCCTTCTGGTTTTTCCCCACAAATCCAATATTAGCCTTCGGATTAATTCAGCAATATCGGCTTTGGACAATAATACACTATTAAGAATGTTCGTAAGAATGTCTGATGCAGTTCAAAGGTTGTAGTAGATAGAGTAAATGGTTTTATGTCAGAGTTGAGGGACAAGTAGCAATAAATTATTTTACCAAGGCCCGCGGAGGGGGTGCGTCCCCACCCTCCCTTGGATCTGTCTTTGCTTGAACGTAATATTCCTGGCTAATATATTAGAAGGTAATACATGATACAGCTCTCCACTTAAGATGGGCTACAGTGCTCGAAATACAAACATTTGGTCGAAAACATAGGGACTGACATCGGGAAATGCAAAGGGGAACTTTCATGTGTTGGGATTTCACTCTTTTGACTTCAGACTCGGATTCAGCGCTTTTGAAAACCCACTAGTACCAATTTTCAGCTCAAAAGACCGTTAGGGTAAAAGCACCAATTGTTGACACTTATCCAAATGTTGACACTTCAATTTCAAATCCAAGAAATAAGAAAATGAAACACTGTAGATTATCAAAATCGACCGATTCCGCTAGTTATGAAGAAAGTAATAAATCGTCTGGGTGATGAGATATTGATGGCAACCGTAACCTGTCACTCCAGCGGCATTGTCACAGCTCTGTAGCTTTGTGAGGTGAGTCTACGATTTGGATGTTTCGGGTCAAGTATGTGAGTAAAAATTACGATTTAAATTCAGATGATTTATTAATAATATGAAGAAGAAGGCGTCACCGTGAAAACCCTAAAATTTCAACAGAAAAATATAGTATTGTTAGGTGTCAACATCAGGTTCCGTAAAACGTGTTAGTGTCCTAATATTGACACCTGTGTCAATATCAGGAGAAACTTTCAACCTCAACGTAAAGTTGATATTTGGATTTAAATCGGCAAGGCGAATATAGAGAGGTTATATTCCTAAGCAAATATAGATAGAGAAATAATGTTTCTAAGCAACCCAACATAACCCGTACTTACTTTTCTAATAGTGGCCTACTAAGCCTAATCCATTTTAAAATAGTTTTTGAGACCATCTTTGAAAAAATCTCGATTTTCTACGGGTTCACAAGCATTTTTGTCCATTTTACCACAATGACAACTTCTGGTAAAAGAAGCATTAAAATTTAACATAAGTGTCAACATTAGGAAATGAAAATGTCAACATTAGGAATTTCTGAAGGCATATGTGTCAAAATTTGGTTACAAAGCTGAATTTCAAAAAAGTGCTTTGTGACAATCAACAAATTTTTTGGAGAAATTGAAAACATGCGAACTAAAACGAACTCACAATTTATAATACCTACTTGGAAGTTTCATTTTCTTGGACCCGTGGGTAAAACACAAAATCCCCAAAAGATGTCCCCTAATAGTGTCAACGATTGGTGCTTTTACCCTAAGTTTGGCTAATAAACGGGTAGGAAGATCAGTCGTGGCGTAGTAGTGCAAGGGAGCCGAGGGTTCCCCTAGGCGGGCGGGACAAATTAATTTCAAGAGCCGTATTACTGGTCAGATACCCATCATATAGCACCTTTTTGGGAAGCTCTCGCCAAGAGATTACAAACAAATTATGAGAAACCGACGTTATGAGAATTTCAATTTTGCGCATGCGTGCAGAATGCTGATGATTAGACGGAATTGTCAATTATAGGGGACAGTCTAGGGGTTAATTCGCACTATCCCTGAAAATTTCATCGAAATCGGACAGAAATTCGGTATAGTTTTGCTCGTGACAAGGATTTACCCCTCATAGATAGACATCAGAAAGGCAGATTGACACGGAACTAAAATTGATCAGCGAACTCTGAAACGCACAAAAAAGAGGAAATTTTGATTTTGGAGGATAAAAAATTTTTTTTTTCAACTTCTTTTACGAACACAAAGCTTCCCTCCCTTCGTTAGTGAAGAAGCAAAATGTACCTAAGAATGAATTTTGGTACATAATGGGTAGTAGGCCCATCTTCACCAACTTCATAACGTGCCTTTTAGATGCAGCCATGCCTTGCATTTTAGGACGACCCTCAGGAGGTACCTACTAAAGAGGACCTTCTGTTTTAGATTTAGGACAGAAGTGGTTGACACTCAATTCCGAGAAAGACCCACCGTAATCTTGCGTGTGCAAAACTCGCCGGTTCGAAGGACACTGTGGGTTCGGAATCTTCTACAGATTATTGCAAAGTCAAAATCAGGTATTGCTAAACCATGCTGCAGGACGTTACAAATGTACAGAGTTGCCATATTTATCAACCCCTAAGTGCCACCGTGCCGACGGTTGTAATGCCCCCTTTTCTACGAAAAGTTGGGTAATAGAAAATGCTCAATTGTCACATAATATCGAATTACTTAATAAGGGCCAACAACTTACTGTTTGAAGAAAACTTTACTTTCCTCTTCTAATATCGTTTAAACTCGCTCTTCTCGCTCTTCCCGAGGTGCCTGTTTGGGATACTGGGACATGGAGAACGAAACCAGCCACAGTCCTGTTTTTCCGGGACGTATGGAAACCCTACAAATCTGGGGAACATTTTTCGGCTCAAAATATCGAGCGCGTGTTAGATTGAGATCTTGTTGATGGCGGTCATTATTATTTCTTACCAGTTTATTATCTTATTATCTACTCCCTAGACAGCCTGTTAATTTTGATGACCATCAAGTAATTTCTAGCGATGTGTTAATTCTGAGTAGAAAAACGTCAATCACACCAGCTGTGGACTCAAATCAGAGTAATCCGTGACGCGCTCGATTGTGACATTGACCTTCGAGAACGTAGGTGTCTGTCAAGAAAGGCCGATATTACAAACCTCATTTGAGTCTCGCGGCGGTCCGTTCTCATAAACGCCTTAACCCTGCTGTACACATCAATCAGGACCTCGTGTTAGTTAGGTACCGGGGTGCATTTAATCGTTGCTCAACTTTGTCATTTAAAACGAGGGGGTTATTATAAGAAACTGGTGTTACCTGCGATATAGAACAGCTTGCGTCACAGGTGTAACTTGAGGTGGCTGCCGAAAAACAATAGATGCTAAGTGGGCCGAAGGTTGAGCCTCACCCTCAAGCTCTGATCTCCGAAACTGCGCATTGTGTCTCCAAGCTACACTTTCGAAAAACATTTTTCATGTCACCTCATGTGAAATAACAACCGTCGCTATTCATTGAGACATTTAGCATCTATGTCATAGATGTTGAAAACATTCTAGTTAACATGAATACGTTGACATGGATATTTCTATGGTCTGGGGGGCATGTGCTTTTTAAATTCAACCCAATTTTCAGATCAAAAGTTTTAATGCGATACCGATAAACAAATTCGCTTACTAGGTATACCTACTGCAAGAATGAAATCAGAAATCATTGGAAATTTTAATGAGAAGTTCCCAAACTGCTTTTTTAAGTCTTTTTGTTAGTTAGCTAAATGCTCTCCTGTTCATCCTAATAAGTTGAAATTTGATAGGGAGACTCCCTGAGACACTAAGAGACAATTGAAATTATTGGTTTTTTACCAATCAGCTGAGTGAGCTAAATTTTCTTCTGTTTATCCTAGGAAGTTGAAATTTGATAGGGAGACTCCTGGGACGTTAAGAGACGATCTAAATGATAGGTTCATTTCTAATCAGCTGAGTGCGCTAAATTCTGTTCTGTTCATCCTAGGAAGTTGGGATTTGATAGGGAGACTCTCTGGAACACTAAGAACGATTAAAATGATTGGGTTTTTTCTGATTAGCTGTCTGAGCTAATTTAATAGAAACATTTTTTACTTGAGACACAAAACACAATATATTTAACAGGGGAAAAAATAAGACATTATCATATACCTGCATGTATCATGTACCTGCATATATTGTAGATAGGTACTGAACATCAGTTTACTGATTTTTATTTTACTAAGAGGATTTCTTTGGTCATCTGGCTTGTGTAACTTTGGCACTGCTGGGTAAAAATGAGAAGGTATCTACATTTGGGTAAAATTACCCGGTAAAAGTGGCCCGTAAATATGGGTCCGTGCAACGCACGGGTAATTTTGTGGCTGAATCCATGATTTCGAGGCTGTCACACCTTTTTCGCTTCACGTTATTTCGACAAGTTAGTACTTTTCCAACGATTTCCGCTTACAACGGCGCCGTTCTTAGGGAAACGTGACTCCGTCAGTTTTCACCCAACTGAAGTGGTTCACCACTCGTTAGAAGGATCTCAATTTATACTTTAATCTTAGGTTGCCTAAACTGCTCCGAAAATGAAGGCACCTGAGCTTCTACGTGCAAAGTCATTAATGATATGAACAATTCTGAAGTTTTCGCGCACACACTGCGAACCGCGAGATTTTGGTGCATTATGAGACCCTGCTTTTAACATGAATATGTTAAAATATAATGCAAGGTATCATAAAATTGTATAAGGAAAAACTCTCTGGGTCATTAACAGACCCAGAAATTATGGAATGTTTCCTAATCATCTGAGTGGGCTAAATTCTCTCCTGTACGCTGTAAAAAGTTAAAAATTAATAAGGAGATTCTTTGGGATATTAAGAGACGATTGAAATGTAGGGCTCTTTCCTGATCAGCAGACTCCGCTAGCGAATCAGGAAGGCGAATTTGACAGCGTCATGTTTTCAGATAAATTGAGAGCTTTCCAACAAGTGCTGAACGATTTTCTTGAGATGAAAACAAACGGAGTTACACTTCTCTAGTAACGGAGCGGTTGTGTAATGTAATGTAACGTAATGTAACTCTAATGTAAAGTGACGTAGTGTAACGTAATGTAACTCTAGTAACGTGGCATTGCTGTTTGGCGTTACATGAATTAGCTTAACAGAAAATTTGGCAGATCCCCACCCAGTAGACCCACCCGTGTAATAAGTCATTAGTGTTGGGTTCAATTGCTTATAAAATGTTCCGCTTCGCCTTGTTCATAACATCTTTGCCACTTGTCTTCCTGTTCTAGCTTAGTTATTACATACAATTCCTCTTTCGGCCTCGGATCATCCAAATTCGAACCCAAAAGTAACGTAACATGATACCGCTTAGTGTCACACGTATGAAAACACACCACCAACCCACTAAACAATCGAAGACGTCTGCCATTAGACCTAACAAGACATTGCACAACACAATACGAGACTAACGCCTACAGAAGCCTTAGGCTAATGAATAAGCATGAGTAGGTACCCCAGATCTGGAACCATTGACTCAAGAATTGATCGTACCCTCGTAAGTCACGGGACCAGAGGATCAACGCCTACGCCTTAATTAAATTTGAGTGACGTGCACCAGCATTATCACTAAGGAAAGGTTGGGTGCGGGGTTAAGTGTGCAATTGGGAACCGGGTTATCGACAAAAAGTAGGTTTTGCGTTAAAAATAAACCAAAGAACATACGAGGAGCTTTAGTAGTGTAAACCTGTACACTTACAAAACGGAAGTTAGTGAAAAACGTAGTCTATTTCCACGAAAAATATAGAGTTACAATGTTAAATCGATTTCGACGGTTAGGCCATCATCAGTAACAAACAATAACTTATTAGTTATTGTAACTCAACTACGAGTAGTTATTGTAGCATCATTGTAACTCTTTATTTTTCGTGGAAATAGACAACGTTTTTCACTAACTTCCGTTTTGAAATGGGTTGCCACAATTTCATCACGAGTGATTTAGTTCTGTACTTTTACATTCGAATGCTCATTATGACGTCATCATCCTGGAGCTGTTTTTTTTTTTCGCAAACAAACGTACGAAAATAACTGAGATATGGTTGATTTTAAGCTCCGAACCGGCCTATCCTGAAACTTTTTTGCTTGGGAACGCACACACACAGTAAAATTTCACGATGCTTTGCTTTTTAGTTAGTAAAAAAGGAACAAAAAAAAAACTCGGCGCTCCGCGCCTCGCCAGGGGGCAAGCCCCCTGGACCCCCGGTTACCTCTATTTACATACTTCGGACGAAATTATTGAAACACAGAATGTGTTTGCGTTGTCGCGCAACCAAGTGACAACCAAACAAGCGTCATTGTTTACTATTCATTTATAACATCAATTTATATAGTTATAGTATGAAACTACGAAAAAAAAAAACGAAATAAATTCGTGATAAATCAAGAGCGATTTATCAAGTAAATGTCCTAAAGAGGCTACATACGAAATTACAGCTTCCTAGAGTGTAAAGTATAGAAATTAGCTTTAAAAGCCACTCATCTGATCCGGACCCTGGACATCGTCAAGTAAATGTCCTAAAGAGGCTACATACGAAATTACAGCTTCCTAGAGTGTAAAGCATAGAAATTAGCTTTAAGAGCCACACATCTGATCCGGACCCTGAGCATCGTCAAGTAAATGTCCTAAAGAGGCTACAAACGAAATTACAGCTTCCTAGAGTGTAAAGTATAGAAATTACCTATTCAAATTATTCAACCTCCGCTTCACAAATCAAACCGTTTTCGTAATACTCATAGTCTGGGAGCCCGGCTGAAAAAGGGCAACTGATCGATAGAAAAGTACCGATTATTGAATTTTATAGTACTCATTGTGGTTATATATAAAACGCACGTCTGCCATTCTAAAGCCGTCGGATTAAAAGATGGCGGACAGTGAAACAGAACTCAAAACTATGAAAATCCGACTTACAGGTAGATGAATACCATTTCGGCCTATGATACTTTTATCCACGAGCAACTCAAACATGTTCGTCTGCCACATTACATTGGCTGGGTTTTACATGCAGACGAAGTCAAAAAACACGAATTTGAGGGTCTAGAAACGACTGATTTGTAGATGGGTGAAATTTTGGTCAATCATACTTGGGTTGATAGGTAACGTATAAATTCAAGTCTGCCACTTCAGTATCGCTGGGTCTTCGCTGCAGATGCTGTCCAAAAACGCATATTTTTGGGCCTAAAATCAACTTATTGGTAAATAAATGAAATTTTAGCCGATGATACTTGAATGTACGTGTAATGCAAAAATGCACGTCTACCGTTGAAAAGCCGCTGGATTGGTAGGGCAGACGAAGTCCAAAAACACACATCCGGGGGGTCCAAAATTGACTCATTTGTAGATGACTGAAATTTTTAACCAAGATACTAGGAGAAAATTGTAACATAAAAATGCATGTCTGCCGTTGAAGAGCCGCTGGGTTGCTAGGGCAGACGAAGTCCAAAACCACACATCCGGGGGGTCCAAAATTGACTCATTTGTAGATGACTGAAATTTTTAACCAAGATACTAGGAGAAAATTGTAACATAAAAATGCATGTCTGCCGTTGAAGAGCCGCTGGGTTGCTAGGGCAGACGAAGTCCAAAACCACACATCCGGGGGTCCAAAATTGACTCATTTGTAGATGACTGAAATTTTTAACCAAGATACTAGGAGAAAATTGTAACATAAAAATGCACGTCTGCCGTTGAAGAGCCGCTGGGTTGCTAGGGCAGATGAAGTCCAAAAACACACATCCGATTGGTCCAAAATTGACTCATTTGTAGATGACTGAAATTTTAAACCCAGGTACTAGGCGAAAATTGTAACATAAAAATGCACGTCTGCCGTTGAAAAGTCGCTGGGTTGCCAGGGCAGACGGATTTTGCCAAAAACACAAATTTTTGGGGCCATGTGGACTTACAAGTAGACGGCTGAAATGTTGGCCCGTAATATTAGGTTTGGTATGCAACATGAAAATATACGTCTGTCATCGAAAAGTTGATGGATTTCTGGTGCAGACGGACTTCAAAAAGTCCCGTCATGCAGCTTTAGTTAATGATCGAATTTTAAAAATGCCATTTCAACTAACTTTTCACAATTTTTTAAGATGTCAATGTTGAAGTTCTGATGAGGTTTTTCTGATAGAAATTTTTAATGTGATTCCCAATATATCATACTTAGGTAGTATGTTCGAGAGGATAATTTCAACAATTTCCAAATATATTAATTTTGTAGATTGCTGAAAATTCGGCCTACAATATTAAAAATATAATAGGAAACTTGAAAGCATACGTTTGCCATCATATTAGTGGGATCACCCACAAACTTTCGTTACCCTAAATATGTTGTAGAGTGGATAAATATTGAAGAAAATACTGTAGTTTCGTGAAAATCTCTTCAATTTATAATAATGAAATACAAGCGAAAGTATTGTAAAACATCAAATACGTAATATAGGTAAGTATGATTAATTAATATAGTTGGGGTTTACCTGATTGGATGTTTATACTGTTTAATTTAAAAAGTCAAAAGCCTCCTTAAATTATCAAATTAGTATGTATGAGGGATGGATGCATAATCGTGTGTTAAAATAATCCCCATTCTTAACACATTCAATCTTTATCGAGCAGTTTTATGCTCAACATTTAGGCGCATGACTGTTACTGACCTATTGTTGTTACTTAAAAATAGTGACAAGTGTATATCACAAAGCAAATGATCAAAAGCTGATTCAACAAAAATGCTAATACATCAATTCTTATAATTCTAAGTTCAGTGGGTTCAAAAGGACTTCAGTCTTATGATGACGATTGACTTTATTACATTGGTTTCGGAAAATGATGCGACTCAATATCCAAAGGTAATATCTGGATTTAAAAAGCCATATTTTTCAGTAATGGTTACTAATCTACTACATCAAAATGATACTAATCTATTACATCAAAATGATACTAATCTACTACATCAAAATGATAATTATTTCGATTAAAATGTAAAATCTATGAACTGAACACTACTTTTGATTGTACATAGGGATCAGTAGTTTTATATGAATCTAGGTATGTCTTCTTTCATCTTCAGACATTGATATCTCGCTATTACTGTCATAGTCCTCGTCATCCTCATGTTCAGTGGTACATAACAGAATATCCTCTAGTGAATTGGCCAGTGCTGATCCTTTGAACCATCGTAGCACGTACATTCCATTCTCTTCAAGTCATCCGTAGTCAGTGGGCGAGATTCTTGGGGGATGTGGAACGTTCAAGTTGGACCATAGAATCGCGACTGAATTGCAGAACTGAACGCACCATAGGAGGGAGCACACCGCACCAAAACTGGAAGGGAATTCCACAGCTTCGCTCCGTCAATGGAAACTGACCTAGCCATGGGCATGCAAAAGTGCCGTTTAATAGCAATTCTGTAGGCTCGATCTGAACTGCCTGGTGGGAAAAGGGAATTGTATTTGGTAAGCAACCCTTTGTTGCTTTATAGATGAAATGGCTTTATAGCTTTGAATATGCTTTAACATGGATGACCCATGTGAAAAAATTTGCTGAATGTGCCAACAAAAGTCCCCAGGCTGTACATACACCTTTTTTCGAAATCTCTTCTGAGGGAGTGGTCCTTCTTTCAAAGAGTTGTTCCTGAATGCGATGATTTTTTCGTACCCTTAAGGGGTGCTATTCGAAATGATCTAACACCAGCCATCATGGGTCGTGCGATTCAGCCATAAGAACATGCGTTGTTCTCCCTTCCAGTGAAATATGGAGGGCTGGCACTGGAGGATGCAAAATCAACTTCGAGGACATCATTCGAAACCCCAAGGCGGGCAACTGAAGTTCCAGTCAGGGCTATTGCATCTGGAAGTGGTTATATAGAAGAAGAACATATTGACCATGTGAGGGGCGTTATTGGCATAGAACGGAAAGAGAACCAGGAAATATACCAGAGATCAAGCGAGGAGGCCATCGCATCCCTTCCCATACGAGTAGGTATATAAGTCACTATAAAGAGGATTATTGAGAGAAACTCGTCCCAATGGTGATCTGTGCTTCCATTAGCATCTGACGATTTGGATCTAACAAAAACAAAGTTTAGAGACGCTCTGGCTCTGAGATACGGAAAAGAAGTTGGTGGTCTCCCTAGCAAATTCGATGGATGCCCAAACGAAAAAATGGACACGAATCATGCCCTGAACTGCAAGCGTGGAGGCCTAATGATGTTAGGCCACGATATGGTTCGGGATGAATGTGCCATGCTTTCCAGCTTAGCATGGCAGGGAATTGTGGTGGAACCAGTACTTAAAGAGGCTACAGACATGTGTCCGGGTTTGGTAGCTGACATAAAAGTGCAAGGGGTTTGGGATAGGGAGAGGGTTGCTTTTTTCGACAATCGCATGATCAATGCCAACGCACCCTCTTACCTTGCCCAAACCTGGCACGACATCGCTGAACACGCCTCAAGAAAAAAACACCAAAAGTACAATACAGCCGCAGAAGATCAGAGAGATCTGAGGGAGAAGGCATTAGTTTTTACGCTAACGAAAAAGATGATGTCAATGATGATTTCAATACAAAATGCCTTCGTTGATCAATTCCCATGCTGTAGTGGACACGAACATATTCTACATATTGTGCAACATCACCAATACAACGTTGTAATGAAATCATTAGATATAGGTATTATGGTGATTGCCATAGGTACGCAAAGAGGTGAATGTTTTCATTAAAACCGGAACCATATCTAAGAACAACATAAGATACATTGATCTCAGAAAGATTTCAGACCAACTTAGTGCTGATCTCTCTCAAGCTATGCCTGCGTTCCATGCCCTAACAGGCTGTGATTTCACATCATCTTTTTACAAATATGGAAAGAGTAAACCCATGAACATTTTGGAATCGAATCCTAATTTTCAGTCTACATGGAGAATATTGGGGTTAAGTTAATGCCTTACTGAAGAGGAATTCAAAGCAGTCGAAAATTTTGTTTGCTCTTTCTACAAGAAGAAAACATTCCCCCACCATCAACGATCTCAGGTTTGCAATGTTTTTTGATGCCTATATTAAGAAAACCAAAAAGGACCCTCTGAAACTTCCTTAAGGAACTGACAGTTGCACCTACCACCATGTCGGCAAGTGTTGAGAGAATACGTTCAGCGATGTAAGTTCGTCGCCATTCTATGGTCCAACTTGAACGTTCCACATCCCCCGAGAATCTCGCCCACTGACTACGGATGACTTGAAGAGAATGGAATGTACGTGCTACGATGGTTCAAAGGATCAGCACTGGCCAATTCACTAGAGGATATTCTGTTATGTACCACTGAACATGAGGATGACGAGGACTATGACAGTAATAGCGAGATATCAATGTCTGAAGATGAAAGAAGACATACCTAGATTCATATAAAACTACTGACCCCTATGTACAATCAAAAGTAGTGTTCAGTTCATAGATTTTACATTTTAATCGAAATAATTATCATTTTGATGTAGTAGATTAGTATCATTTTGATGTAATAGATTAGTATCATTTTGATGTAGTAGATTAGTAACCATTACTGAAAAATATGGCTTTTTAAATCCAGATATTACCTTTGGATATTGAGTCGCATCATTTTCCGAAACCAATGTAATAAAGTCAATCGTCATCATAAGACTGAAGTCCTTTTGAACCCACTGAACTTAGAATTATAAGAATTGATGTATTAGCATTTTTGTTGAATCAGCTTTTGATCATTTGCTTTGTGATATACACTTGTCACTATTTTTAAGTAACAACAATAGGTCAGTAACAGTCATGCGCCTAAATGTTGGGCATAAAACTGCTCGATAAAGATTGAATGTGTTAAAATGGGGATTATTTTAACACAAAATTATGTATCCATCCCTCATACATACTGATTTGATAATTTAAGGAGGCTTTTGACTTTTCAAATTAAACAGTATAAACATCCAATCAGGTAAACCCCAACTATATTAATTAATCATACTTACCTATATTACGTATTTGATGTTTTACAATACTTTCGCTTGTATTTCATTATTATAAATTGAAGAGATTTTCACGAAACTACAGTATTTTCTTCAATATTTATCCACTCTACAACATATTTAGGGTAACGAAAGTTTGTGGGTGATCCCACTAATATGATGGCAAACGTATGCTTTCAAGTTTCCTATTATATTTTTAATATTGTAGGCCGAATTTTCAGCAATCTACAAAATTAATATATTTGGAAATTGTTGAAATTATCCTCTCGAACATACTACCTAAGTATGATATATTGGGAATCACATTAAAAATTTCTATCAGAAAAACCTCATCAGAACTTCAACATTGACATCTTAAAAAATTGTGAAAAGTTAGTTGAAATGGCATTTTTAAAATTCGATCATTAACTAAAGCTGCATGACGGGACTTTTTGAAGTCCGTCTGCACCAGAAATCCATCAACTTTTCGATGGCAGACGTATATTTTCATGTTGCATACCAAACCTAATATTACGGGCCAACATTTCAGCCGTCTACTTGTAAGTCCACATGGACCCCAAAAATTTGTGTTTTTGGCAAAATCCGTCTGCCCTGGCAACCCAGCGACTTTTCAACGGCAGACGTGCATTTTTATGTTACAATTTTTGCCTAGTACCTGGGTTTAAAATTTCAGTCATCTACAAATGAGTCAATTTTGGACCCCCCGGATGTGTGTTTTTGGACTTCGTCTGCCCTAGCAACCCAGCGACTCTTCAACGGCAGACGTGCATTTTTATGTTACACTTTTCTCCTAGTATCTTGGTTAAAAATTTCAGTCATCTACAAATGAGTCAATTTTGGACCCCTCGGATGTGTGTTTTTGGACTTCATCTGCCCTAGCAACCCAGCGGCTCTTCAACGGCAGACGTGCATTTTTATGATACAATTTTCTCCTAGTATCTTGGTTAAAAATTTCAGTCATCTACAAATGAGTCAATTTTGGACCCCCCGGATGTGTGTTTTTGGACTTCGTCTGCCCTACCAATCCAGCGGCTTTTCCACGGCAGACGTGCATTTTTGCATTACACGTACATTCAAGTATCATCGGCTAAAATTTCATTTATTTACCAATAAGTTTATTTTAGGCCCAAAAATATGCGTTTTTTTGACAGCATCTGCAGCGAAGACCCAGCGATACTGAAGTGGCAGACTTGAATTTATACGTTACCTATCAACCCAAGTATGATTGACCAAAATTTCACCCATCTACAAATCAGTCGTTTCTAGACCCTCAAATTCGTGTTTTTTGACTTCGTCTGCACGTAAAACCCAGCCAATGTAATGTGGCAGACGAGCATGTTTGAGTTGCTCGTGGATAAAAGTATCATAGGCCGAAATGGTATTCATGTACCTGTAAGTCGGATTTTCATAGTTTTGAGTTCTGTTTCACTGTCCGCCATCTTTTAATCCGACGGCTTTAGAATGGCAGACGTGCGTTTTATATATAACCACAATGAGTACTATAAAATTCAATAATTGGTACTTTTCTATCGATCAGTTGCCCTTTTTCAGCCGGGCTCCCAGACTATCAGATCACCTGCTATGAATCAAATCATCGAAACACAAGCTCAATGAAATCATCAGAAATTAACAAGCGGTTGCAATCATGTTCACAATATCAATTATTGAGAATGATCACCTGTGTGTAAACAATTATTTATATAACCATGCTCATAACTCAGTTTGTTGGACACGCACTTCGCAGTAGTTAACATAATATTGTTGGATAAATCGAGAGCTTTCGAACGAATGGTCAACGAATTTTGTGGGATGAAAAACGACGAAGTACCATTTCCCTAGCAACGACTCGGTTGTACGTGAAAATCATCCGTCACACATTTCGTTACCATCCCGCGTTCCATTTTCGGCTAGTTAGTCCATGGCTAAAACACATTCTGTGTTAAAACCAGGTGTGCTAAAGACCACACGGGAGAAGTGTAAAACTTCTATGACGATTTGGACATTACTTTCCACTCTGTTGGGATGTTGGGAAAGTAAAAGTGGACAGGCTCCGCCCCTGGACCCTCGGTAACTTTCCGCCTTGAGCCTTCGGCTAAAATGCTAAAACATGGAACATGCTTTCTTCCCGCTAATTCGTAAATGTAAATAAATTTAAAATTCGAAACTAGAACAGAGTACCTAAGCAGGACATTTTCTGTTATGGTGCGCGTCTACAATTACTATAAGCAAGATTAACTCCTCAACCAAGTGATAACAAAACAAGCGGCATTGTTTACTATATTTATAACATAAATAAATATAAAACTACGACATAAATAGAAGAACAAGTACGAAAGAAATGCGTGATAAATCGAGAGCTTTCCAACGAGTGGAGAACGATTTTTGTCCGGTGAAAAATAAAGAAGTTTCATTTCCCCAGCAACGGCTTGGTTGTCAAAACAGCGTGACGGGAAAAATCCATGTCAAAATCAAAACTCGTAAACGAGTTCCACTATCTGCTTTACAAGCAGATTGGGGATTTCATAACGGTTGCCCTCGAGAGTTGTAAACAAATCCTTTAACTTTGGACTGTATACCGGCTAGAAATAGAAAATGTTGAAAATCACTACAATGAGTTGTTGTTAACAGTCGACTGTTGTCAAGGCGATGAAAATGTTTCCTATGGAGTGGAGTAAATGATGCTATTGCTTTACGTTAAGAATATTGTAACCGGCTTATTAAAATTGTTTATAGTCCAATCAACTTAGTTTAGGAATGTAGCCAGGTACGTAAGGAGGGGGAAATTGGTAGCTTGAGATGAAAACATTTATCACATAAATCAAGCGCTATCCAACGAGTGGCGAACGATTTCTGTGCGATGAAAACTGTTCCATTCCCCTAGCAACGGCTGGGTTGTACGTGAAAAACACTGAAATCTTGACACAAATTTTGCGTGACGGAAATTTTTGGTTGACCCCCCAGAGCAAAGACATATTCTTTCATGCCATGTCAAAATGGTCGGGAGCTGAAAAATGCATTAATTTGCCAAGCACTGGTGGTGTGGCCACCAGCAAACAGGCGTATCAAAATCTCGATTCGATAGTAAAGGGTCTTTTGACCAGTTTGTGTGCGTTTCGTGCTTTTGGGGGGCATCCCCATTATAATCTATGATACGTTGTTAACTTACCGTACACGTCGACTCGGTATGTTGCTGCTGCTACGCTTGACTATATTTAGTATTTTAATCAGCTACTTGTTACTATAGTAAGTAATATGTAAGGTTGTTATATGGGGCAGAAATTGTGAAATAATAAATACAGTAATTTTTTTAGTTTTTATTGCGTGAAACCAATCAACTTAAATCCATGTACGTTCAGGTTTAGATCTCTTTGCAGCATTGCAAAAGCTGATCCTTTGACATTCAGGACATGTGGACATTATTCATACTCGCGTGCATGCTCAATCCATGGATCGTCGTTCATTTCCCAATCTTGAATACCTCCTTCGCAAGCGTAGCAGTAGACAGGATCGCCCTGCTTCTGAGTCTACCAATGTCTAGCAATGTTTTCACTTTTGGAGGGAGACAAATTTTCGTCTCCAAAATCCAAATTCCAATTCATATTTTACGTTTTAGACCATTCTGAACAACTTTGGTTCCGCGTCTGTCTGTCGGTCTGTCTGTGTCTGTCGTGTGTCCGCAAATCCTTGTAACAAGCTTATTTTCCACAGTTTTCATCCGATTTGGGCGAAATTTTCAGGGATTGTGCGGAATAGCACCTAGATGGTCCCCTACAGTGTTGGGTATAATCTTATCGTTGAATACGACTACGATTGTAATCGAGATAATTATTCGTTGATTCTGAATCAGCTGTGATTATATTCGTATTCGTGTAATCGTATTCGTCTATCGGTGATTTAACGAATACAACCCATAAAAATGCATCACGGTCATCAATTTCAATAGGGCGTTCCCCCTATAAAATGCGAAGCCTTGCTAATATTACCTTGCTTCAGAGGGAAGTCCTATTGAAATAGATTTCAGACAAATAGGCTGGGCTGCAATTGTTAAATTCTGTTTCAGGACGTCCCTCTGAAGCTAGGTAATATTAGCAAGGCTTCGCATATTATAGGAAGGACGCTGTATTGAAATTGATGACCGTGACGCATACAGACAGTCCCCAAAAACGTTTCCCCCTGCTAAAATCGTTAATAATGGGTAAATTTTTTTTTTTTTTTTTTCAATCTCAATGTTTTATTGTAAGGATAAAAAAAATGACTGCGCATGATTGCGCATTGCACACTTATAAAAAGGTGCGCATTTTTCCTAACATTCCTTATTTGCTTCCGAAAAACTTCCAATCGCAATTCACGTTTTAGACCGTTTAGAACAACTTTGGTTCCGTGTCTGTCTGTGTGTGTGTGTGTGTGTGTGTGTGTGTCTGCCGTGAATCCTCAAATCCTTGTAACAATCCTATTTTCCACAGTTTTCATCTAATTTGGATCAAATTTTCAGGGGATGTGTGGGCTAGAGGGTAGACGGTCCTCTATTAGTTTCGTCGTTCTTGACTCAATACCTCACGCTGCGCATCCGCTAACGTAAGTTGTACCTTGCATCATTTTCTCACGCCCTAGTGGTCCGATCTCACTCAAATTCAGATGATAGTTGAATAATGACAATTTAATAATCTTGTATCAATTTCAACATGATTGTATCATTAATAACTACTGCGCATGTGACTATGTGAAATCCTAGTAACGACCTTAATTTCTACTGTTTTCATCCAATTTCGATGAAACTGTCTACGTTGTAGATGGTCCTTTATCAGTTTCATCGTTGTCACTCAGCGCATGCTCAAACGTAAATTCTACCAAGCACGGTTTTCTCACGCCCTGGTCGTCCGATCTCGCTCAAATTTGAATGATAGTTGGGGGATGACGATTTGATCATCCCATATAAATTTCAACATGATTGTATCATTATTAGTAGCTACTGCGCATCCGCCTATGTGAAATCCTTGTAACGACGTTAAGTTCCACTGTTTTCCTCCAATTTCGACGAAACTGTCAGGGAATGTGCGGGTTAGGTTGTAGATGGTCCCCTATCAGTTTCATTGTTGCAAATCAATACTTCATTCTGCGCATGCAGAAACGTGAATTCCATTATGCTCTATTCTTTCTCACTCTAGTCGTTCGATTTACCTTAAATTCGGATGATAGTTGGAAGAAGATGACTTGATTACCTCATATCAATTTCAACACGATTGTATCATTAATAGCTACGGCGCATGCGCCAATATGAAATACTTGTAATAACCTTAATTTCCACAGTTTTCATCGGATTTTTATGAAATCGTCAGCGAACGCGCGGTTTAGGTTGTAGATGGTCCCGTAACTATTTCAATGTTTCCAACTCATCAGTTCATTCTGAGCTTGCACAAAACATTGAGTGTAATTTTTTCGTTTCTTAATTTACCAATTATGACATTTCACGCTACTTCTTGATTTACTCTTTTCCGCAATGGAATTTTTCAAGATTATTTAAAACTTTTCAATGATCTATACATTCATGATCGGTAAACGAGGAAGCTATGTGCCACACTCAACTTGTCAGACGTTTTTATAATATCTTTCAAAAATGGTAGGTACCTGAATAATATGACCACTTTATTATAGAACGTAAAGTTAAATTAAAGTAATCTTCAAACAGGATTTTGATTACGGCCTTAATGAGGGTGTGCAAAGGGCCTTTGAACCCCGTAAGATGTGGCATTGATAGAAGCCCAGTTGAATGGTCGCGAATGATACAACGAGCACGTTGGCTCGATGAATCAACTCATTTGCGATCCCGTTCATTGAATCCGGGGCTCAACAAGTGGTTATGCTCGCGGGTTTGTGCAACCTCCCCGGCCAATGATATCATCCCCTGATCCCATCCGTCTTCTATAACCGATGACAGAGGAGAAAAAGTAGCTCAACAATCGAGCTAGGGCAAAGGTTTTGTTGATTGGCCTTGCGCAAAAGCCTGGGGAAGCTGACCCCTAAACTCATTTGCTCTGCATGAGAAATGAGGCTGGGAGCTTGATATTTTGGTAGTTGCCAACTAGCGTCCGTCAGCCTCCTGTCGTGAAAGTAACAGGTTATAAGAACACAACTTCCACTTCCTCTAATGGACGGGCTTATGAAAAAAGAGGGTAACCGACCCCCAGCTAAACTTTTGGGAATCGTCGACCAAAGTTTTATTTAGCGTCAGAATGTTGCTGTCGTTGCTGTAGTGATCGTATCTTGGAGAAAATGGGTTTGCATATGTTTTTCAAGGTGCTCTTTTAGTTTACTGAGATTTCAAAGCTTGCCTTGAGGCCACAATGTTGGAGATCAAAATTGAAATTTTGGTAAATTTGTTTCAGATTCTTCTGGAGAAATACTTCCTGCCCCGTGTTTTCAACAATGTCAATTGTAATCAGGGACTTAACGCCAATAATGTGTTACCCCCCCCCCCCCCCCCCCATTTGCTTATCTTAGATTGAAGCTTGGACAGATTTGGGTCACTTACACTCTTTTTGCAGAATTATACTGTCATGCTAAATTCAGTTCTTCCTTTTATGGGGTTGTCGCTTTTTACCAATTTAATGTGCTCAAAAAGTGCTGGCTAACAAACTCATCAATTGATTTGGAAAGCTCGATTTTTGGCGCAAGAATGGAATTTTTTAACTCAATCTGTAGGAGAGTCTGGAATTACGCGCGTGTGTGCGCACACACACACACACACACACACACACACACACACACACATATATATATATATATATATATATATATATATATATATATATATATATATATATATATATATATATATATATATTTGAAAAGCCTTTGGGAACCATTTCAGAATGCTTCAAAATTCCAATTTCAATTACGGTTATTTTCAAAAAAATTTATTTTAACGTTTTCGGAGTCTTTTGTTAAAAACTATTTATCGTAGATTTGTCTACTTGGTGTCATGGTTATTAGAATAGAGTGACCAAACTACATTCAACTCACTCTAGTACCAGCTCGGTGTACCACATTGTTTCTTGGGGAGAGTAGATAGTTGTTTGTGAGTTGGTTGTACGTGAAAATCAATAGAAAACCCCACCGTGACGTGACGAAAACAAATGGAAACGTCCTGTTAATCATTATTAATATTATTATTATCATGTTCGTTATTATCATCATCATTAAATGATAATAATAATCATTTAATCATTTAATGATGATAATAATAACGAACAACACAAACGAAATTAGAATTTCAAAGAGCGTCTAAAGTTGCTAGGCAAGCGGATTCGTATAATAATAATTGTTTTTTACGAATTACATTCTCCAATAGAAGGTTTTAGGTACTGATATTAGAAGAGTAAAATTAAATTTTAATTGTGTTCGTACAACGAATTTCTGCATCCTCTATGATTGTTGAAGGGGCTCTGCTCACCCTGCCCCTTCCTCAAACTATGCCATTGAAGAGTACTATCCAAACATTTCACGTATTAAAAAGCAAACATTTATATTAAACTTCTTATATTAACTAATAAATGATCTAACGTGTTCTTTCCGTATCTAGAATGCGGTAGCCAGGGACCCTGAGCATACGGATTGATGAACTCCGTAACATGACTTACGCGTAGGAAGAGCTCCTGGGATGATATTCAAGTTAATTGGAATCCCTGTGAGGGAATTGCGTAATACACGAACAGAAAATTTCCATCAGGACCCCGCCGGTAATGAGAATTAAGGCACCGGCATTGCGCCACGGCTACCGTAAAAGATCGAGGACTCGGAACGTATCGCTTCAAAGAGCCAATGCGCCAAATTTGTCTTCTTATTTACTAGTTCAGTGTTTCTAAAACCTTTTTTTTTTCATGTACCCTTCGAGCAGGAACGAGAATGGCCTTGTACCCCTTACAGATTTTGACGTACCCATCAACAAAAAATTATTAACACATATAGGTACTGAATTAATAATAAAATTAAAAAAATATCGTTTGGAAGGACATACATATGTATATATGAAAAAATGTTAAACTCTAGGATTTGTTACAGAATGTCTCAAAACGGATTTCAATAAGAAAATTTTCAAATTTTGATTTTAAAATTTTCTGAGCCGTTGCAATAGCTTCATTATTTACGAAAATTCGCTAAAATGTACTTAAATTTCATCAATATTTTCTGAAAAATCGATTAAAAAACTGAAAAATTTCTAAACATCCAAAATGTGTTTTGAATCGTAGAATATGATTCAGAATGGGGAGTTTATTTTCCACAAAATTTGTGGTCCACAATTTCTTTGCACTCAAGGTGGTCAAATTTCAAAACAAAGTAACATAATAGACACCACATTGGGTTCAACGTTAACTTTTATGTGAACCGAGCCATGTGAGTATTCATGGCAATGAGTGTGCAGATGCCCTTGCAAGTAGAGTCATTGGTCCATCCATATGTTGCCGATACGCATTGAGGATCAAATCTCCTACATGCAACATAAAGCCAATTCCATCTGGCATGAGCAATGGCAGGGTGAGGTGGGCTCTTTCGTTACCCAACTTCCAAGGAGGGATCGAATACTGGTCAACCGGGTTGCCGCTGGCCATACCCGTCTTACTCAAAGACACCTACTCAGTTCAGAAGCTCGAGATGTTGTGTGCAGGAGGTGTGGGGGTGATCTGCCCATCCGCCAGCTCTAGCCCAGTCAAATTAGACCAAAAAGAGGCAAATAGGGGAAATAATTCATAGTAGAGAAATTTCTTCACCAGGCTCTTCCTTCACACGTTGTAAATCATATCTCAAAAGTCCCGTAGTATGGGGGGGTGAGCTCAACGAGGGGGGGGGGGGGGGGTTTTTCTCCTTTTTTTCGACTTTTTTTCGGTTTTATGCCTATAGCTCGAAAAGTAAGCGTTCTAGTCAGACACTAACGTGACTGCACTACTCCAAATCTTCATAATTGAGCCCGAGTCATAGTTAAAAAAAATAAAGTAAACAACCATTCCAGGTTGGGGCTTTTCGTCCGACAGCCTCCGGCGTCGTGGACGTCATCAGCTGTCCTCGAAATGGAGGATCAGATTCGTTCTGGTGATTTCGCTTATCGCTACTCATTGCCTCGCCCCCTTGAGTGGATAGGGGTTCGCCGTACAGAAGCGCGAAAATTACTTGGACGTCTGACCCTTACCTGGGCGGTTACCCATCCAAGTACTCACCATGCTCGACTTTGCTTAACTTCGCTAATCACATGAGAAACGGTTCATTGCAACGCCTAACCCGTACGGCTCTTATATTGATAAATAGCAGTTCTTGCAGATGATTAGGATGAAACTTACATAGCGATGGCATATGTTTTGAGTGGGTAGTCTTATGGTTCCATGTCTGTTTCATCATCTTCTGTAGATGAACCGTCGTCAGCAAGTGGTGGGTTGTTTGTGCAGGAACCTGAACAGTTGGAGCAGAGTGTTGAGCAGTGTATGCCAGCTCTATGGCATCCACATCGACCACTACCGCAGCTTTTGGTGTAGCTGCAAAATATATTCTGCAGAATTTCAGGTTTTGCTGGTGGATCCAAAGTTGGGATTGGTTTGAGGAAGCCATCGTCTTCCCTACTCAAGCCCCAATTCACTGGCATCCACTGCTCAACACTCTGCTCCAACTGTTCAAGTTCCTGCACAAACAACCCACCGCTTGCTGACGACGGTTCATCTACAGAAGATGATGAAACAGACATGGAACCATAAGATTACCAACTCAAAACATAGGCCATCGCTATGTAAGTTTCATCCTAATCATCTGCATGAACTTCATTTATTTATCAATATAAGAGCCGTACGGGTTAGGCGTTGCAATGAACCGTTTCTCATGGGATTAGCGAAGTTGAGCAACGTCGAGCATGGTGAGTACTTGGATGGGTCAGACGTCCAAGTAATTTTCGCGCTTCTGTACGGCGAACCCCTCTCCACTCAAGGGGGCGAGGCAATGAGTAGCTTTAAGCGAAATCATCAGAACGAATTCTGATCCTCCATTTGGAGGACAGCTGATGACGTCCGCGAGCCCGAGGCAGTCAGACGAAAAGCCCCAACCTGCAATGGTTGTCTACTTTGCTACTAATATCACAATATACGATTATATGCACCTTACTGTAATCCGATTTTCAATTTTCAGTTTCACTGACTGTGGATGGTGATTCTCAATGGATGAAGAGCAGACACCTGTGAAGATTGACGGCCCCTTCCCCCTCCCACTCCTTTTGTGACTATTACTTTAACATGGGTTTTACTGTACCTGCACATTAAACATTTTTTGGTGAAACACAGCTCGTTTTCTTTAGTTCCTTTTTTTTTCTTTTTTAGAGCCACTGTGTTTTATATGCATATATATATTCACTTATAATTCACAGTGAGTTGGAAAGGGTGCCCAAAATATGTTATGGTTATCACAGTTTCCAGGATGTAAGCGAAGAACAGAAAAAGAAGACATACATGAAACCTGCTCAAGCCACTGTCCGAGCATCACTGACGTTCGGAAAACAAGTCATGATGTACTCTGAGTCACCTAGAAGCTTCATACGAATGATTTCTGCGTAAAAAGAGCATTCAAAGGCCTTTTTGCTGATTTTTTGAAATTATACCTACTTTCAACGCGCTCTAGCGGCGGAACGCCTAATCGTAGAGAATAAAGTCAGAAGAGCAAAATGTAGGAAATTGTATGCACTTTAATTCTGGTAATAGTAAACAAGTCGCTAGAACGCTTACTTTTCGAGCTATAGGCAAAAAACCGAAAAAAAAGAAACCCCCCCCCCCCCCTCGTCGAGCTCACCCCCCATACTAGGGGACTTTTGAGATAAGATTTACAACGTGTGAAGGAAGAGCTTGGTGAAGAAATTTCTTTACTATGAATTTTTTCTCCTGTTTCCTCTAATTTGACTGGGCTACTCTTGTGGACCTCCGAGTCCAGCATCAGCCCCCTCAGTGGGTTGATGTATTACCTGGACCAGACAAGGTCCGATCCCTGTTGTTGCACCTGAGAGCCGCTGAGGTCAACTACGAACTGTGATATCTGATCTGTGATACATTTATATACATGTGATACATTTATATACTGGCATACAGTCGTAGTTTTGTTTCACTTTGCTGATTGTATATAGTAGCATGAATATAGTTATTAGCCTATTTTACATCCAGTCTTAGTTGTATTACTTTATTTTTAGGGTTGCTTTAATCAACTTCGGGGGCTAAACAGTGGTCATCACTGTACCCCACATTTTCCAACCCTCCGAGTAGCCTGTGGAGTCCATGATGGAGCTCCTTTTGGTTTATTATTTCCAATAATAAGCCTATGTGATCGTATAGCAAAAAATTTTTATAACCCCCCCCTCAAACTTTGTCACTTTACGTTTCAAGATGCGTAGAATCCAAATTTGAAATGTCCGTCCGCCGTCCGCCGTTCGCCGTCCGCCGTCCGGGCCATAAAAGGCCTAAGAATTGACTTAAAAAACCCGTTCTTTCGCACATAGACTCCATTTGGGGTCTAGTTGGTCCTAACGTTTAACCATCTCGATCGCATTACTCGCATAGATGCTATGGGCCAAAAACGGGCGAAAAAGTGTCATTTCAAGGCTTTGTTAGACTTGCGCACGCACGCACGCCTGGCACGCTTGGCAGGGGGTCACGGTGGGTGGTGAGGGTGGGAGGGCGGGGGGTGTAGTGAGAGGAGGCGCCGCGGCACCTTGTGGTGGGTACGGCGTTCCTTCGAGGCATGAATATATGTTTTTTCTAGGTCATATTTGTGTGTTAATACCATTGATTTTCCTACGCATATTTAATAACATATCCTCTCGACTTTTCGTACGTGGTTAGATAATGATATTATTAAGGCAATAACTATTTGAATAGATAGGAGCTCAAATCGAGAAATATAAACATGCGTATATAATTATAGAAGTATAGGTTGTGGCAACTCGAAATGGGACACGCCGAGGAGTCTGGACGGGCCTTATGACGTACGCAAGCCAACTAAAACTACGATCATACTCAATTGAAAAAATAATAAACCTTTGTGAAATAATTTGCAGCGTTTTAGTTAAGGATGGCAACATGGCTCCCCTTTGAATCGTGCCACTTCCAGTGTCCCTTTGGACACCTTGTTCAATGCTGCTAATGACCCTTCTGGTTGAGGTGCGGTTTAAACATTTAAAAAAATGATAATAATAATAATAATACAATATAGGAAAATTTGCTCATACGATTATGCTTCATGACTGGAACTTTTTCACTAGGAATGGACTATATTTCCAAAATATAATCTCAAACCGTCCCCTCAAATCGCTACCTATTTTCGGCCTTAGCTCCTGGACTAGAAGGAGCGGGCTAAATTCATTTTAGGGAGTTTTGGTTATATTTCTGCGTAGAATTTTTCCTTGTCCCTTTGCCTTTGCAGAAAGTAAATCGTGCGTAGATGTTCCGAAAAAATGTGGACTCGAAAAGATCGCGCAGGTAAAAAACGATCACGCAAATTGTGTCAAGGTTTTAATCGAATCACGCGAGTTTTTGGTTCCCCCAGAAAAGACGATTGACCCTTCCTAGGACTAATTTGAGGTTTTACTCCGACGTTACCTCGATAGCTGTGATTGGACAGTCACCTCCATTACTGATTTTCTAGGGGTATGAAGTTCTAGCGAGACATCATCCACGTTGGCTAGCTCTAATAATTCGGCGAGCCTGACAATCCAATGGTTTTTGGATCGATTTTGATTGGATTCGTCCAGGATTTCCGGCACCTTCACCTTTACGTAGAACTTTACGTGGAGAGGATTTTGGTTCATTACTTTCAATAATAAACCAATAATGAAAAACTCGGCTCTTGCAAGGGGCCTCGCCAGGGGGGCTTCCCCCCCTGGACCCCTTGGTTGCTTTCTGCTTTGAGCCTTCAGCTAAAATTCTGAAACATGGAACATGCTTTCTTCCCGTTAAAACTACGCATAAATACCTATTTTACCAATCGAAATTACTAGGTATGTAATTTTTTGTTATACAAGACCTTCTCGAACGATCAAGTTTGTCCCCCACCCCGGCAACTACTTGGAACCGTTCCCTACAAGAAGAACTATGAGTTCTTGAATGAATTCTCGAAAGTGGAATGCACATGAATTCGCACAAATAGATCAGAATGCTGTGTATAGGTTGGCGGTCTGGATGCTCGCAAGCTCGCATCTCAAAATTACATAACATCAAGTAGTCAATCCCTTAGTAAAAATACAGATCAATTGGACATGTAGGTCAGAATGATGTGTGATAATCTAAGTCGAAACAGGTTGAACAGAATTGAAGAACTCACAGTTCTTCTTGTAGGGAATGGTTCCAAGTAGTTGCCGGAGTGGGGGACAAACGTGATCGTTCGAGAAGGTCTCGTTTCCGTTATGATGCGCGTCTACAATTACGATAACCAAGATTAACTTCTCAACCAAGAGACAAAAAAAAAGCGCCATTGTTTACTATATTTATTTATTACATAAATAAATATAAAACTTCCACTTAATTATAAGAACAAGTACGCAAGAAATGTGTGACAAATCAAAAGGTTTCCAACGAATGGAGGACGAATTTGTTCGATGAAAAATAAAGAAGTTTCATTTCCCCAGCAACGGCTTGGTTGTACGTGAAAATCATAAGAAAATTACGTGAAGAGCGTAACGTTTTTGGGCAGTTAGCTCAAGGCTAAAGTATGCTTCATGCTAAAATTGTTGGTTTACGTCTAATTATATTGTTATTCTCCCGGCTTATTCTGTAAAACTCCATTTAAAGATACGTAGATTCCAAAAAAATGCTGCGAATTGACATGGATATGTAATGGCTGGGGGTCAAGGAATTTTTTGCGACACTTTTTTTTCTCCACATAAAATGCAACGCTCCGGCACTTTAGATTATTATTAACTCGAAAACTGAAGGCTAGGTGGAATTTCTATTGATTTTTTCACGTACAACCAATGAGTTACTAGGGAAGTGTAACTCCCATAGTTTTCGTAGTAGGAAAATCGTTCGCCACTTTTTGGAATGCTCTCATTTTATCACATCTCATGACCTCTAAGCCATTGTAGTGCCAAGGAATGCTGATTTATTACTCTAAGTTATAAACTAATATTGTTTTGTTACCATAATGGAATAATCTTGTGAAAAGAAGGCACTACATGGTTGGTACAATTGAGTAGTAGGTACCTACTAGTAAGCAGTAGGTACTAGACATATCCATGATCTTTTGTTTTTCCCATCAAGGGAGAAATTAAAATGCTTGAAAAATTTAATTAGTAATGGAACAATAGCCATTGAAAAATTTCCTACTAGTTTTGGTTGCAAAGTGAAGTAGAACAATCAGGTAATCTTATGTTTCTTCTGCCTCTCGGGGGGTTATTACACAAAGTTTACAATTTCTGCAGGCCCTTGAGTTTTGAGGGGGCACTTTATCCCACCTTGGTGAGCATTCTCTTTAGCGAAACTATAAAGGTAGCACCATAAGAACCGAAACTCGTAAACGAGTTCCACTATCTGCTTTACAAGCGGATACCTTGTTACATGGATATGTCTTCGATTGGGGACTTCATAACGGTTGTCCTCGAGAGTTGTAAACAAATCCTTTAACTTTGGAGTATAGGCAATGAAATCAGATCTTGCTTTCTTGACATTGAGTTGACTTTGAGCCACTGTTCTATTTAACAAATCCGTTATATTCGGATGTTTATAAATTTTTTCCTGGACACACCAAGATCTGAAGATGTCCTCAGTAAGAGGACGAAACGTTATCAAATAAAACAATAAATGAAATGATTTCATTTATTTTCCCTGGGCCGCATTCCGACTAATCCCAACAAAACAACGGTTTACTTATAGAAATGTTGAAAATACTCGTAATTGTGGAGAGAAGCCACTGCAATGAGTTGTTGTTAACAGTCGACTGTTGTCAAGAGGATGAAAATTTTTCCTATGGAGTGGAGTAAATGATGCTATTGCTTTACGTTAAGAATATTGTAACCGGCTTATTAAAATTATTTATAGTCCAATCAACTTAGTTTAGGAATGTAGCCAGGTACGTAAGGAGGGGGAAATCGGTAGCTTGAGATGTGAACATTTATCACATAAATCAAGCGCTTTCCAACGAGTGGCGAACGATTTCTGTGCGATGAAAACTGCGGAAGTTCCATTCCCCTAGCAACGGCTGGGTTGTACGTGAACATCATTAGAAATTGTGACATAAAATTTTGCGTGACGAATATTTTTGGTTGACCCTCCAGAGCAAAGACGTATCCATGTCAAAAGCGGAACCTGTCACAAACCTTCCTTACCATTTGGAAAATGTTTATTTTAATTGAAAAAGCTATAATACGGTAATAAATTTACGAAAATTCGCTCATACGACCATGCTGCATGATAATTTTCAATACTCAAAGTAGGCCGGTTCGAAAAAAGTCCAGTCATGCAGCATGACCCCATGAGCGAATTTTTGAAGAAATCTTCGACATTTCAGTCGCTATTGATCGTGTAGAGAAATTTTAGTTTATGATTTTAATAGACAAACATGGAATCAAATAATTAAAAATAATTAGGAGGTACTCATACTTTATTCTAAGCCACAGTCAGTATTAAAGCTACATCAAGTCCTAAAACAGTTGAGCGTAAAACATTAAAGAGAGCGACCGAGAGAATCGGAGGACGGAATATTTCACAGAGTAAACTCATCAGTTGTAATTACTTTTTTTTCTTTTTTTTTTTTTTTTTTTTTTTTTTTTTTTTTTTTTTAAACAAGCACCTACTACCTACGTTTTAAACAGCATGGTTCTAGGATTGGTTATACAGAGATACTTCCATAAGAGTAGTTCAATCTGAATTTGGACAATGTTTCAAGCTAATATTACAGATTTTTACAACTAGCGAACGGCATTATTTCGATTTTTGACTGATTTTTCAACTTTGAAATTTTTGAAAACTTGATACATATTCTTATGGGAAATTTTACGTTGATTCCGAATATACCACATGTTAGTATGCTGGAAAAAGTATTTCGCACAACAAATCGCAAAAAACGGGCTATTTTGAAAATTTTGACTACATTTTTGAAAATTTCAACCCGAAGATGTAATCCGGTCATGCTGGCCGACGAACTTGAACTTTCGTTTTGTGTCCTTAACATTGTAAAATTTGTTTGAAGTTTCTAGCACAATTCTACGGACAGTTATCGTCTGGAATGACACATACATACATACATAAAAAAAATGCGTTAAACTTCAGAATATGATTCAGAATAGCTGAAACAGATTTCTGCATAAATTTTTTCAAAAATTCACATTCTACAAATTTTGAGGCGAGAAAAATAGCTTAATTTTCATCAAAATTTCGCAAATTTCTCTTAAGGTGTCAAACAGTGGTTCCTCCACCCTAATTTCACTAAAAGTTTCAATGATATTTCAAATAACTTAGGTAAACTTCTAAAAAGGTACAGTCGGTGTGAGCTTTCTGCCCTTCCACCACCACAGTACAGTCCGTGGAAAACACTGATCGCTGAATGGCTGATCGCTGCTGTTTTACAGATAACTATACACTTATCAAGAACGGAAGGGACAGTATAGAGACGATTACTGCACTCGTAGTTACCGGTAAAAGTGTTTTAAGGATATACAATATATGTTCGGTTCCAAAGTTTTAAGGAAAATATACTTTCAAATAAAAAAATCTTTCTTCAGTTTGTAATTTTTCTGGGGGCCGGTCAAAATCTGCTCGCGGGCCGGATGTGGCCCGCGGGCCGTAGGTTGGAGAACCCTGGTATAAAACGTAAAGTGCAAGTGGAAATTTTGATTTTGGAGACGAACAATTTTTTTCTCCAGAAAGCGGAAGGGTCATTCTCATTTCATTTGCCTCTTTGGGGCGTTTGAGAACCTCAGTGACGGGAAATATGAAAGTGCTCGAAAATGAGGTTAGATCAGCAAATACTACTCATTGTACATTGCAGTTTTGTGTTCCACAGATGAACAGTGAGTTTTTCATTGATGTATTTTATTTATTTTTTTATTTATTAAAAAACAGGATATCCAACTCATTAGTGTTACCAGATTTCAAAAATTGATTCCTGTAAAATGGATGATTTGGCAAAATTGTTGTCGGGGCTCAAGTAAGTACAAAAGACACGTTCAAACGCAATATTCAGATTTCACGGAATTCATGTTGAAGGCAGTTTAATTGAGCTTAAATCTCAGGAGTGTTACGCAATTAGTGTTACTGTAGTATCAGGAGTGTTACGAGTACAAATCCTTGACCACACTCCTCAGAGGTAACACTCATGAGAATTTCCGATAAAAATGGCGTCACCCAGGATGATGAAGTGACAAACCTCGGGGATGGCTACTGTTTGAAACCTGTCACCAAGCAGTATGGTTGTTGATATAGGATTATTTTGTTCAAGCACCAACAGCACTCGTAATTTGTGTAACACTCATGATTGAAAATAAAAATACTCAACATGTTTTTAGGCTTCTTTCGCTGTAAAAACTGCTGCAACTCCAAGCACTCCACTACAGTCTCACATCTTCAACTGGACAATATAACGTTCACATCTGACTGTTTCCCGCCATTTTCCATAATCTTTCTTGATCGCAAAAATGATAACACTCCTGAGGTCCCATTGAGAAGAGATATGGGGGACTGACTGAAAAACTAGTTTTTCACGGGTTGGGAAAAATCTTAAAAATGTAAATCCTTACTCTAAATAAAGAGGAACCAACTTACTGCAGCTAGTAACCCTGACCAGTTCTAGATTGTCATTGTTTCGTAACTACCTAACTTCTACTTAGGTGTTAGGTAGGAGGGGACAGTAACGCTCATGAGTTTCCAGGATTTCAGGTTTTATTCGTCATCACTGTGTATTGTTTAAAGGGGATTTTGGGCAGTCAAATTATTACTTCGTTGATCTCCCAACTTATACTACCTTTTTTCCCCAACATCACTAGTTTTGATCAAGAATTGTGAGAATTCGTCGTCGGGGACATGAAAGCGGCAAATGAAATGAGAATGACCCGGAAACAATGCTTCCGCTAAGGTAGATGTACCCATTGTCGACCACGTACCTGTAGCATAGACATATATACCTGGATAGCGAACTGCCTACCTACGGCTAGAGACATTTTCGGCCTTGCAAACTGGGGAGTCCCCAAAGGGCCATTCACCTCAGGTGAATGTTCGGTTAAGTTCGGCCAGTCACCGAGGTAAGCCGAGGCCGTTGGACGGCAAAAAGGGCCCAGGGCTCTCCCTTCACTATGTGCCAATTTCTCTTCCAAATGTTTTGTAGTTTGATAATATGCGAATATTATTCACCATATTATGGTTAAATCTTGTGCTTCGTACGGTTGTACAAACCGTCAAGTGACTGGAAGTGGAGTCTCTTATCACCGGTAAGTGCTTGAAAACGTAATCCCTTAAAGTAATAACTTTCTTGAGGTTCTTTTTCGGACAGAGATAAATATTACACGTGAATTTTTCTTATTTTATAGTTTTCCCGTAGAAGAAAAAATCAGGAAAAGATGGATTCTAGCCACTAGGAGGAAGAATTTCATTCCCTCCAAGTATGCTAGAATATGCAGTGAGCACTTTGACAAAAGCGCATATGAAAAACCTGGGACCCTTAGAAAAGATGCAATTCCAACGATCTTCAACTTTCCCTCCCACATGGTTACCTCCCAACCTAAAAAAAGGAGAATCATAGTACGAAAATCTAAGGTATGTATCTATGTTATGTACTTGATAACAACGTTATGTATACCCCACAACTGTTGAAAAAATAATAATTTTGTAGTATAGTATACTAGTTTAGTTTAGTATAGTAGTTAGTAGAATTATAAGCATTTTCCATAAACCTGTTTTTCCAAAGGTAGGTAGTTCTAATTTTTTATATATGTTTTCCTTTTCGTTTTCAGAGCCCTGATAGAGATGAGAGAGAGATTGTCACCACTAATTTTGAACTCCCGTTACCAGAAGCAGTGCCAGTGGAGAAAGAAGGATCTGCTTCACCTCTTCATCAATTACCAACAACAGAAGAAGTTCAAATGGACCAGTGCACTTTGGAGTTCAAGTACCAATCCACAGCTGTCCGATGTGTGGAACCTCCCCCACATTTGAAGCCCTTCGCATCCAAAAGTGTTCAATGTAACGAAGCTCCTCCGTATTTGAAGCTCGTTGCATCAAAATATGTTCAATGTGACGAGCCTCCTCAACATTTGAAACCTGTATCATTATCGCGAGGTGTTCAGTGTTCGGAAGAAGAGATCACTGCTGCTGCTAATGTTGAGTCTTCCTCAGTTCTTCACTGGGGAGAAAAGGAACCCCCTTCAACTGAGGTTGGGTCTCTGACAGCTGTTCAACGTGAAGAAGAACCTGATACTTTCCCTGCTTGCGATCTTCAGCTTTCTTCACTTCTATCGAGTGAAAATGAAGAACGTTTCAGCATACCAGACATTCAGTTTTTATTAAATTCCAGTTTGGCAGTACCAAGAACACCTACAAAAAGTAAACTACGCCGAGAGGTAAAACTACTTAAAAAACGTCTCAAACGTCGAAGTTCTAAAATCAAGAACATGAAAGATATCATTGATACTCTTAAGACAAATTTTGATGCGCCGCAGAATTTGATCGAGATACTTGAAAATAACTTTTCCGGCCTCCCTCTCCATTTATTTTTGCATAAAGTGGAAAATAAAAGTAAAAGCAAACATAAACAAGTGTATAGTGAACAAATGAAAGAATTCGCGTTGACACTATACTTCTACTCCCCTAAAGCTTACACCTATATGAAAACTATCAATTTCGGTCTGCCTCATCCCTCTACCTTAAGAAAGTGGATCTCTCGATTCCAATGTGCTCCTGGGTTTTTGGAAGAAGTGTTTCTCTACTTGAAAACAAATGTGAACGCAAAGCAATATTTAAAGCACGTAAACCTGGTCTTTGATGGCATGAGTATCCGTAAACAAGTGATCTTCGACGCACAGAAAGGTAAAAACGTTGGTTACGTTGATATGGGAGGATTAACATCTGCAAACGAAGAAGAACTAGCAACTGAGGCATTGGTTTTTCAGATCGTTTCCATTAAAGGAAATTTTAAATGTGTTGTAGGATATTTTTTCATTAATAAACTCGGTGCTATCGACCTCTCTCAACTCATAAGAATAGCAATACTTAAACTGCAAGAAGTAGGGGTAAAGGTAGCCAATATCACATTTGATGGCACAAGCACAAACATACGCGCGTTGAACTTACTAGGGTGCAAATTACCCGATAAATCATTTTTTAGATTAGATGATTTAGATCACGATATAACGGTGATGCTCGATCCAGCTCACATGATGAAACTATGTCGTAACACACTAGCGGACAAAAAAGAAATTGAGTCTGAAAAGGGCATAGTAAATTTTAAATATATACAATACCTGAATGATCTTCAGAAAAAGAAGGTTTGACGTTCAAAAACGAACTGTCTGACAAACACATTCATTACCGAAATCGTAAAATGAATGTGAAGTTAGCAGCACAGACCATTAGTTGTAGCGTGGCTGATGCCATTGAATATCTTTGCCTCATAGAACGTCATCCTTTATTCGAAGGAAGCATGCCGACAGTAGAATTTATTAGAAAAATGGACACCCTATTTGACTACTTGAATAGCCGAAATCCCTTCGGTAAAGGCTCTAAAAGTCCGGTAAAGTTAGATAAAAAAGATTCTGATGATCACATGTTGTTAGATGCTATTCACTATTTGTCAAAGTTGAAAATTGAAGGTATACCTATTTTACAACATCCTCGGAAAACATTCGCTTTGGGGTTCATGACTTGTATCAATTCTGTTCGGCTACTGCGAGATAATTTATTAAATAGTGGGGATTTTGAATACTTATTAACTTACAAATTTTCCCAAGACCATATAGAATTGACATTTTCCTGTATTAGAGGTAGTAATGGCAGAAACGACAATCCAAACGTTCAACAGTTCAGATGGACCCTGAGGAAACTCATGTTTCGCAATAGCGTAAGGCCAAGTGTCAATGGCAACTGTCTGGAATTTGATGAATGCCGTAACGATGTAAATATGAGTATTTTACCGTACAATTTTATTCAATCTGTTGAAAAGGAGAATGAAAGTGATGACCTTAGTGATATTTCAATAATATCAGAAATACTGGAGAATTACGAAAATTCATTTTTCAAAGATAATATATTGTACTACCTTAGTGGGTACATAGCCCGGAAAATAAAGAAAAAATTAAAATGTGGAGAATGTGTTGCTCTCCTCATAACAGACGAAACCGACCTGAGTCCATACACCCATTTTTGCGATTTTGTAACTAAAGGAGGCTTGCTGAGGGCGTCCAATGATGTTTTTAAAATAGTAAAATTTTGCCACCAAATTTTGACTTATCAAACAAAATCACCTACTTCAATTGACGCGAATAAAATGATGTGCCATACCTACACTAACTTTAGAGGGACACTATTCAAGAATCATTCGACAAAAAGAGAGTGGGCAGGCAACAGTCATGAGTATACCTTGATTAAAATGATAAGCAATTTATCGGCCAAGGTTATATGCCACCATTTGGCGAAAAATCGCACGATTGACGCTGCTACTCCAAAGAAACTCGGTGTCAGACAGAAGTTGACAAAGATTATATTGTTCAATAATGCGTAGAGAAACTAAGAATATTGTAAGACGTTGTAAGAATTACCTATATCTTGTGAGGATCTTGTGTTATATTTTGTGTACCTATTATATATTGTAAGGAAATATCTACAATACTATCATCATATACTAATATCATATTTATACTAGCTTGTGTATGCTCTGAATTATATTCGTTTTATTTTGCCCACGAATCATTCATTTTATGCCACCTTTCCAAATGGTTTTTTGATATCCTAAGTCCTTCACTATTGGTGTAAATAATTTGCTAATTTTTTGTACCTAGTATTAGGGACCTAGATATTGATATTTTTTAAGAGAACTCAACTTGATTAAGAAAATATTTGCCAAATTACTTATTTCATTAGGCGTTTCTTATTGGACTAGCTGCGAGGGCTCGCTCTTTTGCCGTCCAGCCAGCGTTATGGAAGGGTGGGGGTCCGGAAAGGGCTGGGGGAAAGTGTAGAGGGCCTGGGGATTCCCAACTTTCTGGGGCCGAGTCGCCTCAATGCAGTTCGCTATCCAGGTATATATATCTATGACCAGTAGTCGACACCCTCCTCAAAAAACGCAAAAAGCTAAGAATAAGGATAACGTCCAAGGTTTTTAGCTGCTGTTCTTGGTTCTTTGATAACTTCTGGATGTGTAATGATATGCTATCATGGAAATAGGAGGGAATCATGTTATCAGTGTCGTAAAGTTTGTGACCAGTTCTGGTTTCATCAAGTTGGAAGCCTCATGTTAGCGGTTTGGTTAAGGACTCACCACATAAAGTAAGTACATTCCACCTATCAAAACCTCATTTTTCGTTTGTTTTCTTTCTTAACTATTCCTAGCTATTATACAGTTCGTGTTTGTTCAGTGTAGATGAGTATTTCATCACGTAAATGCTGGGTTTGAGGTATGTCGAATACTGGTACAGATTTTACCCAAGTTCCAGTAGTCGACAGGGGGTGTTGACTTTTGGAGTATCCCAAATTTTGCCTTGAGCCAGTACTCGACATGACGATTTTTTCCAATGCCAAACATACTTGCTAGAGATGGGTATCGAGCGACAAAACATAGATTAATAATCTACACTAAATAATCGATTTACCGATTAATTATGACTAAGAAAATCGATTAATCGGAAAAAAGTGCCAGTCATGCAACATGATTGTATGGACGAATTTTCCTAAATTATCATATTAAGTATGTTTATGTTGTATTATATAATACATTACATTATATTGAATAGGGTTTAAAATCCAGGAATCATTTCAGAATACCTCTGAAAATGTTTGAAGCCGTTGTAATAGTTTCAATTTCTAAGAAAATTCGTCAAATCTTATTCATCTTTAATAAATTATCGGTAAGTACATTTAATTAATAATAAATTCCATAAATGAATCACTAATTGGAGAAGGACTTCTTCTTGTTCCATTAAGAACTCTATTTTTTGAAGAGTAGGTATAAGGTCACTATTACCTATAGGTAGACTCGGAAGCAAAATGATGAGAAAAAGCGGAACCTATCACAAACCTTCCCAACCATTTGGAAAATGTATATTTTAATTGAAAAAGCTATAATACGGTAATAAATTTACGAAAATTCGCTCTTAAGACCATGCTGCATGATAATTTTCAATACTCAAAGTAGGCCGGTTCGAAAAACGATCTACACCGCGTTCGGATCTTTAGTGCCGAGCGGATCGCCGCGCCTCCTCGATCCAAGGGGGCTCGCCGACCGTGGGGGTGGCCTGTGACACAACCGCAGCAACCCCCCCCCCCCCCCCCCCCCCAGGATATCTCCACGGAGATCAACAGAGGCTCCCCCTAATCCCCCCCCCCCCCCCTAATCTAAAGGGTGACCTGGGGGTGAGGGGTGGGGGAGCCTCCCCGCAATGCACCCGGGGGTCGTCGGTTTTTTTCTTCCACCTCCCCAATCGAAGCTCCCACTAAGGGGCGCCTTTTGTGCCGCGCGGTCGGCCGGTATAAAAGGTAACATGGCGACCATTCAGGCCATAGAACTCACAAGTCCTTCCAAACACCAACATGTACAAGGTAGGTCCACAATAATGATATAATTATCAAATTTTATGTATCTCTAATGTATTTCTCCACTAATATTTTAACATAGGTCATTTTTGGACAATTTAGGCTCCAAATTTGCTATACAATTTTTCGCAATAAATTAAATTGCAATTAAATGCAATCTAACTCGAATATTTGTCTTTCAACAATATCAACAAACAATCCTTCGCAATCAATTAAATACAAAGACCGTATCTAACTCGCCATTTTGTTTTTCAACATAATCAACAAATTTAACATCAAATCAACATTTCAAAAGTTCAAAACCAACATTTCAACAAATCTCTTTTACGTAGAGTCAACTGAGGGGATTCAACACTTTTACACAAACATGCAGTAAAACACCCTCAAACGACAAACCTTACGAAATGGCCTCATTTCGCCTAATTATTGACGCTATTGTTTGAAAATCAGTCCTTCCAAACATCAGCACGTACAAAGCTCCCAATAATAATTTAATTATCAAATTTTATGAATCTCTGTATTTCACCACTGTTGTTTTGAACATTTAGGTCATCTTAGGACAATTGAGGCTCCAAATTTGCAGTAACAATCTTTCGCAATCAATTAAATGCAAGGACCGCATGTAACTCGCAATTATGTCTTTTGACATTATCATCAAATTTCGCATCAAATCAACATTTCAGACCCTTCAAAATCAACATTTCATTAAATCTCTTTCTACATAACGTAGAGTCAGTTGAGGGGATTCAACACTTTTACACAAACATGCAGTAGAACGTCTCAAAACGTCAAACCTTACAAAATGGCCTCATTTTGCTAAATTATTAAAGCTATTTTTTAAAATCAGTCCTTCCAAACACCAGCATGTACAAGGTAGGCTCACAATTATAATTTAGTTATATAATTTTATGTATGTCTCATGTATTTCACCACTGTTATTTTGAACATTTAGGTCATCTCTGGACAATTTAGGCTCCAAATTTGCTATCAAATTTTTCGCAATAAATTAAATTGCAATTAAATGCAATCTAACTCAAATAATTGTCTTTCGACATAATCAACAAATTTCACATCAAATCAACATTTCAAAACGTTCAAAATTAATTGAGGGGATTCTACACTAACGTGCAGTAGAACGTCTTAAAACGTCAAACCTTACAAAACGGCCTCAGTTCGCTAAATTATTAACGCTATTTTTTGAAAATCAGTCATTTTGAACATTTAGGTCATCTTTGGACAATTTAGGCTCCAAATTTGCTATAACAATCTTTCGCAATCAATTAAATGCAAGGACCGCATCTAACTCGCAATTTTGTCTTTCGACATAATCAACAAATTTCGAATCAAATCATAATTTCAAAACATTCGAAATCAACATTTCAACAAATCTCTTTCTACATAACGTAGAGTGAATTGAAGGGATTCAACTCTTTTACACAAACATGCAGTAGAACGTCTTAAAACGTCAAACTCGCAATTTTGTCTTTTAACATAATCAACAAATTTCACATCAAATCATCATTTCAAAACATTCAAAATCAACATTTCATCAAATCTCTTGCTACATAACGTAGAGCCAATTGAGGGGATTTTCTACACTTTTACACATACATGCAGTAGAACGTCTTAAAACGTCAAACCTTACAAAACAGCCTCATTTCGCCAAATTATTAACGCTATTTTTTGAAATCAGTCCTTCCAAACATCAGCATGTACAAGGTAGGCTCCCAATAATAATTTAATCATCAAATTTTATGTATCTCTCATGTATTTTACGACTATTATTCCGAACATTTAGGTCATCTTTGGACAAATTAGGCTCCAAATGTGCTATAACAATTTTTGCAATCAATTAAATGCAAGAACTAACTCGAAAGCAAATTGAATCCTGCCTTTTCCGAATGCGATTGGCATTGACAATTCCTCTGCAACGTATTCTGAGGATATATGAACTTGTTGAGAGTTAACTCCCAATTTAAAAACATCTCTCATCAGTATCTGCAAGAATGCCGTCTTCAACTACTAATTCCGTACGTTTTTGTGAGCCTTCATTCATTATGTTGATGCAAATTTATAGAGCATAGACTATTTCTCAAAATAGTAATTTAAGGAATTAGGTAGGAAAGTCTTAGTTGATGATATTCTCATAGCAGTATGGTTCGAGATCCAGTAGTAGACAAGAATTAGACCAGCAGTGGACAATCCCCCGGTTTTTTAGCAAAATCTGAAATACCTTCGTAATCCTGAAGAAAAACTGAGCTTAGATAAATAAATATGAACTAATGTATACAATACCCAGTAGTAGACAAAAGTGTCTACTACTGGATAACTACTGTTTTTAGTACCCAGTAGTTGACATACCCAATACAAGGGTTATTTCGTTAGATTTCAGCATTTCAAAAGTTAATTCTTATCCTCTGGCCAACTACAAACGTTTAAAAACAAAGAGAAACTGAAATTTTAAAGAAATAAGTGAAAAAATGAAAGAAGACGCAACTCACCTTCTGCTTTTTCACTATTTCACTGGTCCTCTGACAAACTGACTGTTATCAAACGTGATAGCAACTCCGAAGTTGACTTGATTTAGGTGGAAACCACGTGAAAAACTCTCATTGTGTTTAGTTTTCGAATGGCACCAATTTAAAAGTGATAGGTGGAGCCTAAAGCTTATTTTACGAATTCAAAGTTAGAAGTGTCTGCTACTGGAGGTGTTACCCTATGGCTGCGATGTCCTGACTCATGACTTCAATACGCCTTGTGACAGTCGGACGAGATAACTGAAGTTCTCTAATAGCAGACATGATTTCTGTTTTATTTTTAAAATCTCCAAATAAAGTCTCACCCGCTTTAATAAATGCTTCCTTCACTACCGATCCTTCTTCGAATGGTTTCTCGTGTTTCGCCAATATATGAGATATTTTAAATGACGCGATCGTAGCAGCTTTTGATTGTTTGGCTGGTCTTGTGAACATGGTTTGTTCTTTTTTCAAACAAGATATCAAATCACTTACTTTTCGTTTTCTTAATTCACTCTGTGGCGGAAAATCCTTTTCATAGTTTTTATGAACCGTTTTATGATGCCTCTCTAAGTTACCATGCTTAGGTATTGCAACTGACGCACGACAAATAACACAAATGCACTTATCCTTCACCATACAAAAGAAAAATTCTTCCTCCCAATCGTTATTAAAATGATACGTTTTAGATTTCTTCACTGCACTCATTTCGCACTATTTAATAATAAACTTTGTATCGACGTAGTATCGCCTTCAAGTTACAATTCAGAAATTATCGAATGTTCCCGTCAAACGCGCCGCCCGAAATGGTCTAGTACAGTCTAGTCTAGAAACAAGTACCGCACGTTCCTTTGATAAAGCCGCCTTTTGCCGCAAGCAGTGTTATTACGTAATAAATTTTTGTAGTTTAGTTACCTACTTATTAAAAATTTTTTTCTTCTCGAGATCTACTCAAAAAGCACTTGCGATCGACTGGTCGATCGCGATCGACCGTTTGAGCACCCCTGCCCTATGGCAACCCTATTCACATACCCATAATATGTACAAGGCTAATAGGTTCCCAATAATAATTAAATTACCAAATTTTATGTATTTTTCATATATTTCACCACTAATATTGGTGAACATTTAGGAGATATTGAGACAATTGAGGCTCAATTTTTTTCAATAACAACCTTTCGCAATCAATTAAATGTAAGAACCACATCTAACTCGAAATTTTGTCAAAATTTGTAGAACAAATCTCAGTCTACATAAATTAGATGCAATTAAGGGGATTCAACTCTTTTTACACGTCTAAACACTTAAAAATTGACCTCATTTCGCTTAATTATTAACGCTATTTTTTGAAAATCATCATCTTTGGACAATTTGGCTCAACTGTTTTTGAAATTTTAGTAGCTTTATACGTGTTTTGAGAGTAATTTACGTCTTTCTCAGACCCCAAAAATGTATAGAATATAGGCCATTACATGTAGCATTTCAATATTTTAAATACATTAGATCAAAATTAATTTGAGTTATTTAGATATCAAGAAACCATTTTCAAAAATATGTCTTTGAAAGTTGTAGAAAACTGTCTCATAATATCGAATTAAAGGCCAAAAATTTACTGGTCGAAGAAACTTTTCTTTGAAAACCACTCTTCTTAAAAACTCTCTTTTCTCGTAGATTTTGCAAAACCGGGACATTATCGTGTCCCGGGGTTCCTTTTTGGGACACTGGGACGTAGAGAGCGAAACCGGTGACAGTCCCGATTTTGCGGGACGTTTGGCAACCCTATTCACATACCCATAATATGTACAAGGCTAATAGGTTCCCAATAATAATTAAATTACCAAATTTTATGTATTTTTCATATATTTCACCACTATTATTTTCAACAATTAGGTCATATTTGAACAATTAAGGCTCAATTTTTTTCAATATCAACCTTTCGCAATCAACCGCAAGTAACTCAACTTTCGTAAGAACCGCATCTAACTCAAAATTTTGAGAGAAATTGTAAAACAAATCTCTGTCTACATAAAGTAGAAACAATTGAGGGGATTCAACTCTTTTTACTGAAAATCAGTCCTTCCAAACATGTACAAGGTAAATAGGTTCCCAATAATAATTAAATTACCAAATTTTATCTATTTTTCATATATTTCACCACTAATAATCTAACATTTTGGTCATCTTTGGACAATATAGGCTCAAAATTATCTAAAACAATCACAATCAATTAAAGGTAGAACCACATCTAACTTTAAATTTTGTCAAAATAACGTAACACAACATGGCAGACGTTTTTCAATATTCTGTATTTTAAATATTATTGTTATGTAATTGTATGTAAATATAAACATATCTAAAATATAATTTGTTTTAGTTTTTCGTTATCGCCGCTGTCTTGGCTTGTGCCAACGCTGGAGCTTTGATCGGAGCGCCTGCCGCCTACGCTCACGCTCCCGCCTACTCCTACGCAGCACCTGCCGCCTACGCAACATCTGCCACCTACGCTCACGCCCCCCTCTCCTACGCCGCCCCCGCGACGTACACCAAGACTTACGCCGCCCCCGCTCTCTCCTACGCCTCACCAGCTCCAGCCATCTCCTACTCCACGTCCCCAGCTCTGACAGCCTACGCCTCTCACGGCCCCGCCCTCTCCTACGCCGCCCCCGCGACGTACACCAAGACTTACGCCGCCCCCGCTCTCTCCTACGCCGCTCCCGCCGCGTACACCAAGACTTACGCCGCCCCCGCTCTCTCCTACGCCGCACCCGCAGCGTACGCCAAGACTTACGCCGCCCCCGCTCTCTCCTACTCCGCTGCCCCCGCCGTCGCTCACCTGTCCTTTGATGGTCTGGGCACCCACTACGCCTGGTAAAAACCACCCCCTACCGATCTCATCATCAATTCAAAATCCCTCCATCATCATTCATCAATTTGCCTTTTCATCAATTCGACAAAAACCAAAAATACAAAAAAGAGAATTATTTAATATTATAAGATGATAAACTTTGTCTGTTTCACTTTTGTATATAGTTTTAAGAGAAATAAAACTTTTTAAAATCTGATTTTGTCAGTATAGAGACCCTGAAACACATCTTACAGTAAGCTTTAATGGCAGAATCGGGCATTATTTAACTAATTTTTTAGCTCAACTGACGCTGTAACTAATAGCTGCTAATTGCATGTTGATTATTGCATGTCATCAATCAAAGACGTGCGAAATAAACTGCAGCTGTCCAACCATAAAACAGGTATACGTAACAAAATACTTAGGGGTAAAAATAGATCAGTGCCTTAGGTGGGATGAACACATAAAAGATTTATCTACAAAAATAACAAGGTTGCTGCTTATGTGTCGAGAAGTTCGTAACTTTATGATCCTGAAAATAAAGAAACAATTTTACCACGCAATGTGCCAGTCACTACTGATTTATGCCATGCCAACCTGGGGTTCAGCTTTCAATACTAAACTTCAGCCTTTGTTTACGATTCAAAAAGCCCTGATCAAGGTCCTATTAAAAAAACTAGGGATGAGTCGATTCCCGATACCGATTCTCGATACCACCGATTCTTAGGCATTGGTATCGGTATCGAGAATCGATCGCCTAAAGCCGCCGATACCGGTGATGGGCGTTTTATTACACTACAGTACTATTGCAACCATCTAACAACGAAGATGGTTGTACCGTGCAACCGTTGTGTGAAGTTCGCAGTTGCGAAACATGAATTGTCCAAAACACAACTTACAATTATAACTTTGTTTATAAGTAGGCTTGTGTTATTTTGTTTGTGACAACAGAAGCATTAGACAAAGCTATGTTTTCCAAGTATAAAAGCCCAGAGCCAGTATTATTTGGAAATACCTTACAGTTACCGACGAAAAACTAAAAACCAAGTCAGTCTGCTTAACTTGTTTTATTCATAAAGAAATCAATCCTAGGCAATAAAAGTTGCCTACTAATTGATAATTGATAGATAACAAAAAATTATCAAATTTTGTATTTGCACAAATCAAATTAACTAAAGCCTTTAATGAAAATATAAATCTGAAATTTAGAATTTGTAATAAGAATTAATCTTTAAAATTTATTTAATTTTAATGAGTAACTAAAGCATTAATTAAATAGACCCAGACAGAATTAAAATGTTGGTCTTTTTAAACAAAAACCGAGAAAAGGTTTGATTATCCATGCTTTGTTTTTATTTAAAAATTACCTCATTTGCAAATATATTGCGATCAATTTTTTGTAAGTATAAGTTATATGTTGTACAAAAAAATTTGAATAGGTATATTACTAGTTCAAGAGGAATTTTTGTTTTTCACCTACAGGTAAATTAGGTATTATGCGCCGATGGTATCAGTATCGAGAATCGGGAATCGATTTTTTAGGTATCGGTGTCGGGAATCGATAAATTTTGTTATCGACTCATCTCTAAAAAAAACCATTAGGTTCGGTACAAGGGATTTATTTAAAGAATTCCAAGTTCTAGACTTATTTAGACTAATAGATAAATCTACTATAATTTGTACCTTACAAGCGATTTCTAAAAGGTGGATTTGATGAAATAGTAAGTAATGTTGGCACAAGAAATTCGAACAAGATCACTCTAATTATACCAACGTTTATTACTTCCGCTGCACAACGTTCTCATCTATATAGAGGGATCATCCTTTTCAACAATCTAAGCCAAATTATTTCAACCAGAGTACCTATCGCATTGTAAATTCAAAGAAGATCTAAAGAAGAACTACATGGCTCCACTGCGTCATTTGCATAATCATTTATGTCATTTCAATTATTATTGACTTACACTATTATTTACTCCTCAAATTTTTAACTCTCTATTATTTATGTAAACCAATGGAGAATAGAGCTGGATACATACAGGATTTATCTTTAGACTTGGATGGTGAAAATCCGGTATTGTAATTAATTATTTAAATAATCACTAACAGAAGAGCTAAATAATAACAGACTCTGCATTTCCCTGCAGAAGATCGATCTTATTGGGAATTGTAGCATTTTTTGTACCAATCTGTAATACAATGTTTGTAAATCTTTTTTCTGAATAAAATGCATATATAATATATATATATTTAAAAAAAATATTAGTTACCACCCATAACTAAATTTGATAACCTAATTTCTTGGTGTAACAATCGTAATTAAGTATCACTTCAATTTATTAGTTACCACTAAATTCATCTGAATTAGAATTCAGTCACAAACCTTCAACTAACGGATAATTTTGGAGAAATTAGCTGAACTAATAGATAATTGGTAAGTATGTAGTTATTAGTTAGACACACGATGAAACTAATAACTATTCGTTTAGTTATACAATATTTAGCTCCCGCTTACGGTTTTTGGCGGAAGGACTATTATTCTAACACAGAATGTGTTTTAGCCATGGACTAACTAGCCGAAAATGGAACGCGGGATGGGAACGAAATGTGTGACGGATGATTTTCACGTACAACCGAGCCGTTGGTAGGTAAATGGAATTTCCGCCATTTTAATCGCACAGAAATCGTTCACCATTCGTTGGAAAGCTCTTGATTTATCACGAATTTATTTCGTATTTTTTTTCGTAGTTTCATACTATAACTATATAAATTGATGTTATAAATGAATAGTAAACAATGATGTTGTTTGGTTGTCACTTGGTTGCGCGACAACGCAATTTTCGTAGTTTCATACTATAACTATATAAATTGATGTTATAAATGAATAGTAAACAATGACGCTTGTTTGGTTGGCACTTGGTTGCGCGACAACGCAAACACATTCTGTGTTTCAATAATTTCGTCCGAAGTATGTAAATAGAGGTAACCGGGGGTCCAGGGGGCTTGCCCCCTGGCGAGGCGCGGAGCGCCGAGTTCTTAAATTTTTATTTATTTATTTTTAATTTGATTTATTAGATTCTATGCATTTTGAATCATAAACTAACAAATTTTTAGGAGGGGGGAAGGTTACTTTTTTTCTTTTTTCTTGGTCAATTACAAAGGTTCATTATTAGAAATAATGAAGGGGAAACAAAATCCATCCGTCTGTTGTGCGTGAACCAAACTTTGAGAAATTTCGATCAACCCTAAATGGTAGAACCTAAGGGCTGAAATATTCAAAAATCGAGATCATGAATTCTTTCAACGAATCCAAAGAATCGAATGAAACCACACCGGTCGATGTGCTTTAATCCGTTTGGTTTCCTTGAGGGCTAAAACATCGGCAAGAATAAAAGACGTCAACTCGAGAGTGAATCGCAACCAGTAGAACATGTTTGAAAATTGCCCGGAAAACTATGATAACGGTATCAGCTGACATAGTGCCAAAGAAATAAGTAATAAGTATAAGTAATTAGGAATAAGAAGTTAGTAATAAGTAATAAGTAATATTGATTGGCATTGAAATATTAATTGCAATTCACGTGCAAAGAATGAAAATGGTTTCAAAACATTATGCAGTGTTTGCAACCCTTCTACTTGATGGGAAGATGACTTGGACATATATCGTTTTGTTCCTTAGCTTTACTAAAAACCGGAACCAGGCATCCCTGGACTCGAAGTGTAAATCGGAAATCAGAAACGAGTTCCACTAACTGCTTTACAAGCAGATACCATGTTACATGGATATGTCTTTGATTGGGGGTCTCATAACGGTTGTCCTCGAGAGTTGTAAACAAACCCTTTAACTTGCCACACTTTATTGCACCGGTTATATTGTTTTTAATAGTCCAATCAACTTATTTTAGGAAGGTAGCCAGGTACTTAAGGAGGGGGAAATATATAGCTTGAGATGTGAACATTTATCACATAAATCAAGCGCTTTCCAACGAGTGGCGAACGATTTCTGTGCGATGAAAACTGCGGAAGTTCCATTCCCCTAGCAACGGCTGGGTTGTACGTGAACATCATTAGAAATTGTGACATAAAATTTTGCATGACGAACATTTTTGGTTGACCCCCCAGAGCAAAGACATATCCATGTCAAAAACACTGAAATTGTGACATCAATTTTGCGTGACGGAAATTTTTGGTTGACCTTATAGAAATGTTGAAAATAACTGTGGAGAGACGAGAGAAGCCACTACGATGAGTTGTTGTTAACAGTCGACTGTAGTCAAGAGGATGAAAATGTTTCCTATGGAGTGGAGTAAATGATGCTATTGCTTTACGTTAAGAATATTGTAACCGGCATATTAAAATTGTTTATAGTCCAATCAACTTAGTTTAGGAATGTAGCCCGGTACGTAAGGAGGGGGAAATTGGTAGCTTGAGATGTGAACATTTATCACATAAATCAAGCGCTTTCCAACGAGTGGCGAACGATTTTTGTGCGATGAAAACTGCGGAAGTTCCATTCCCCTAGCAACGGCTGGGTTGTACGTGAAAAACACTGAAATTGTGATGTCAAAACGCGTAAAGCGGGTCCGATTCTGATTTTAACACAGAATGTGTTTTAGCTATTGATCAACTAGGAAAAAAGCTATCGAAATCTGAAACGAAGTGTGGGACGAAATTTGTGACGACAACATTCTGATGATTTCCGCTTACAACCGAGTCGTTGCTAGAGAAATGGCACTTCGTCGTTTTTCATCCCCCGAAATTCGTTGACCATTCGTTCGAGAGCTCTCGATTTATCCAACAATATTATGCTAACTACTGCGAAGTGCGTGGCCAACAAGCTGAGTTATGAGCACGTTTATATGAATAATTGTGTACACTCAGGTGGTCATTCTCAATAACTGATATTGTGAACATGATTGCAACCGCTTGTTAATTTCTGAAGACCTCCCTTCTCCAAGACCTTTACGACGCCTGAAAAGAAAACACCACACGGACCTCCGCCAAGAGTAACTGCGTAGGACTATCAATGGATAGTACCCTACTTGATGTTCCATTCACATTATGTTTGTGAGTTATATCTCGTTATATTCCTAACTGTAGTGTATTTATTTATGCAATAAAGTTATCTAAAAAATTAAAAAAAAAAAAAAAAACCGAAGCTGAAATTTGTGAGGGAGGCTCAAGGGAGAATGCTGAAGACGCCTGGGTGATCACTGATCAGCTGAGTGAATTCCAAAGCCATGGAATGTGGTGTTTTAGCCATGGACTTAGTCAAAAAACCTAACGAAATTTCGTAACAAAATCTGGGACGAAATCTGGGACGACAACATGGATACCGATGATACGGAACTAAGGATCGTGTAACCTGGTGTAACCTATGCGATATTTTGTTATGACGCGGCTTATGAGTTATAAATATTTCAAGTTATTATCTCACTATTGGAAGTTAACCAATCTTCAACCTAAGATTGAAGACGGGTTTATGTGAAACGCGTGAGCTAAAACACATTCTGTGTTTCAATAATTTCGTCCGAAGTATGTAAATAGAGGTAACCGGGGGTCCAGGGGGCTTGCTTGGAGGCGCGTAGTGTTTTACCTTGTTACGTAGGACGTAACTGGTTCTTGTACGAAACAAGAGCTAAATATCCCAACGTGGATTTATTGACTGTTGATGATAACGCAGTCGAAACATGTACCTATACTTTTTTTGTGTATTTAGTGTTAGAGACCATTACAATAATAAATATACCTCAATGGCGAAATTATAGGTATCACTGTTATTTTCGCATACTTTAGGAGGGACGCCGTATTGAAATTGATGACTATGACGCATTTTTATGAGTTGTATTCGTGTAATCGCCGACAGGCGAATACGAATATAATCGCTAATATACGAATACGAAGCCTTGCTAATATTACCTAGCTTCAGAGGGACGTCCTTAAAGCGAATTCAACGCTTGGAGCCCAGCCTATTTGTCTCAAATCTATTTCAATAGGACGTCTCTTTGATGCTAGGTAACAAGGCTGCATATTATAGGAGGGACGCCCTATTGAAATTGATGACTATGACGCATTTTTATGGGTTGTATTAAATTTGTGTAATCGCCGACAGACGAATACGATTATACGAATACGATTGTAATCGCGATAATTATTCGTTGATTCTGAGTCAACTGCGATCATATTCGTATTCGTGTATAATAATCGTATTCGTCTGTCGGCGATTAGACGAATACAACCCATAAAAATGCGTCACGGTCATAATTTTCAATAGGGCGTCCCTCCTATAATATGCGAAGCCTTGCTAATATTACCTAGCTTCAGAGGGACGTCCTTAAAGCGAATTCAACGATTGGAGCCCAGCCTATTTGTCTCAAATCTATTTCAATAGGACGTCTCTTTGATGCTAGGTAACAAGGCTGCATATTATAGGAGGGACGCCCTATTGAAATTGATGACTATGACGCATTTTTGGTTTATTATTTCCAATCATAAGCCTATGTGATCGTGTAGCAAAAAATTTGTATAACCCCCCCTCAAACTTTGTCACTTTACGTTTCAAGGTGCGTAGAATCCAAATTTGAAAAGTCCGTCCGCCGTTCGCCGTTCGCCGTCCGCCGTCCGTCCGCCGTTCGCCGTCCGGGCCATAAAAGGCTTAAGAATTTACTTAAAAAAACCCGATCTTTCGCACATAGACTCCATTTTGGGTCTAGTTGGTCCTAACGTTTAACCATCCCGATTGCTTTACTCGCATTGATGCTATGGGCCAAAAACGGGCGAAAAAGTGTCTTTTTCGAGATTTTGAGTGTTAGACTTACGCACGCACGCCTGGCATGCTTGTCAGGGGGAGCGGGGGTTGGAGTGAGAGGAGGCGCCGCGGCACCTTGTCGTGTCTGGGGTGACCAGGGGCGTAGCAGAGGCGTGTAGGAGAGTGGATATTTATTACTTTTACGTGTTATAACCATATAATACACCGCGGCACCATGATGGTGGGTACGGCGTTCCTTCGAGGCATGAATATATGTTTTTTTCTAGGTCATATTTATGTGTTAATACCAATGCTTTTCCTACGCATATTTAATAACATATCCTCTCGACTTTTCGTACGTACTTAGATAATGATATTATTAAGGCAATAACTATTTGAATAGATAGGAGCTCAAATCGAGAAATATAAACATGCGTACCTGTATAATTATAGAAGTATAGGTTGTGGCAACTCGAAATAGGACACGCCGAGGAGTCTGGACGGGCCTTATGACGTACGCAAGCCAACTAAAACTACGATCATACTCAATTGAAAAAATGATAAACCTTTGTGAAATAATTTGCAGCGTTTTATGGGTTGTATTTGTGTAATCGCCGACAGAAGAATAAGATTACACGAATACGAATATAATTTCAGTTGTCTCAGAATCATCGAATAATTATCGCGATTACAACCGTATTCGTATTCTACTATAAGATTATGTCCAACACCCCTATGGGGTCAGCAACAAATAAGTAGCTAATTAATTTTGTAGTAGATTCATTAAACAAACGGAACAATTTTCGATAGAACAGTTGCAAATTTTACTAATTGAGCTCAACGGAGACGAGGCAGACTCAAACATTCTTTCTCCGGACACTAATTTCCTCACGCTACGTCCCACTCAGGCGGATTATCATTAATTAAGATGAAAAAACACGCATTCCGTCGGAAGGTTCTTTCTCCTACATTTTTTATCGCTCACCTTGTTAAAAGGAGATATGCTAAATTTGAAATGAAGAAGAGTTTACCCAGGCGGGGCGGGATTACTCTAAAAGAAGTCGTAACTCCTTCACTCTCTGAAATGACTGCCCTCATATTTCAGGGAGCTAAGCAGTAAAAGTTGAATGAGATTAAAAAAAATGGGGGAAAAGGTCGCTGTAAAAGTAGGGTTTACGCCCTTCAATTTTTTTCTTTGAAAGTCAATTTCTTCAACACGTGTTATATAAATATGTTATTGGGCTTAGATGTTGAGTTATGGGTTAACTCATAGCAACTATAGATTGCTATAAAGTTAGGAGCAATGTAAAACTCTTTGCTCTGTATGGCTCTGTTTTTATTTATTTATTTATTTTAGGGATGAGTCGATTCCCGATACCGATTCTCGATACCACCGATTCTTAGGCATTGGTATCGGTATCGAGAATCGATCGCCTAAAGCCGATACCGATACCGCCCGGTGACGGGCGTTTTATTACACTACGGTACTATTGCAACCATCTAACAACGAAGATGGCTGCACCGTGCAACCGTTGTGTGAAGTTAGCAGTTGCGAAACATGAATTGTCCAAAACACAACTTACAATTATAACTTTGTTTACAAGTAGGCTTGTGTTATTTTGTTTGTGACTACAGAAGCATTAGACAAAGCTATATTTTCCTAGTATAAAAGCCTAGAGCCAGTCATATTTGGAAATACCTTACAGTTACCGACAAAAAACTAAAAAACCAAGTCAGTCTGTTTAACTTGTTTTATTCAGAATGAAATCAATCCTAAGCAATAAAAGTTGCCTATTCATTGATACTTGATAGATAACAAAAAAATATCAAATTTTGTATTTGCACAAATCAAATTAACTAAAACCTTGAATGAAAATATAAATCTGAAATTTAGAATTTGTAATAAGAATTAATCTTTAAAATTTATTTAATTTTAATAAGTAACTAAAGCATTAAAGCTTCATTGGAACAAGAACTCCTAATGACAATAAATAGAGATGGAAAATAAATTAGCTAATTAGACTAATAACTTCATCTACGACGGAACGGTAAGCTATTGGTGCCAGTATTCATTGCGAGAGGCTATCGATAGATGTGCAGTAACAACTTGCGGAACGTAACAACTTTGTGTAACCGTCCCCTCTTAAGGTTTTTTTTTAAACAAAAACCTTAAGTAGAACAGATGGAGAATAAAGGTTTTATTATCCATGTTTGGTTTTTATTTAAAAATTACCTCATTTGCAAATATATTGGGATCAATTTTTTGTAAGTATAAGTTATATGTTGTACAAAAAAATTTGGATATATATTACTAGTTCAAGAGGAATTTTTGTTTTTCACCTAAAGGTAAGTTAGGTATTATGCGCCGATGGTATCGGTATCGAGAATCGGGAATCGATTTTTTAGGTATCGGTATCGGGAATCGATAAATTTTGGTATCGACTCATCTCTAATTTATTTATTTAATGTATTTGAATGTGTATGTTCCTTACATTCGAGTACGCTTTACAAAAAATGCATTATTGAAACAGCTGTAGTGTAAACATCATTGACGTAGTGTTTTCAATACCCAGTTGAATCAATTATAGGAGTATAAAATTTAGAAATTCATCTTGGTGTCCAGTTACATGATTTACTCATAATTAATGGTAATCTATTCAGTATTACAGCGTTAGTAAAAATTTCAAATATTTTTTAAATTACAAACTATATAACATTCATTATTAATTCTGCTTATTCTCTTTACCTTATACATATTGGAAACGACAATAAAATAAAATACACGATGAACTTTCATAAATCATTTCAAAAACAGTCAAGCAGTTAACATAGGCAGTAACAGTATATATAAGCGAGTTAACCCTTCAGTCGAAAAACCATAAATTTCTCAGTTTGCAAACTTCACTTAAAAAGAACTGTAGCCTTTCTATGTCGAATTCACTTGGTACTGGTACAAAATTTATCAAGTTTCCGGTACCCCTCACCAAGTCCGAGATATATCTTTTTCTGATCCAGTTATACATAGGTCACTCAAGTAGAACATGAAATAGGTTTTCAAAAAGACCCCAGTCACAGGCTGTACATACAGTATTTGGAGAAATTTTGTAATTATAATTCCTAATTTTAATTGTAAAATAGCGTGTACGTGCCAATATTTTTGTGCTAATAACTTTTTTAAGTTGAAAAGGGACATTATGGTAATTCAAATTATCGATTATCGATTATCGATTATTCAAATCCATCCTGCGCTATCACAAGCCAATAGTAATTATTATAGGAGCCAGAGGATACCGCATCAACATCTTCATTTGACATGGATATGTCTTTTGGCCGGGGGTAATGGAATTTTTCGCGACACTTTTTTTTCCCGACCGACATTTTTTTCCCGACCGGCACATTTTCTATTGATTTTCACGTACAACCTAGGTGTTACTAGGGAAGAGTAACATAGTTATCCCATTGTTTTCATAGTAGGAAAATCGTTCTCCACTTTTTGGAATGCTCTCATTTCACCACGACATTTCATGACCTCTAAGCCATTGTAGTGTCAAGGAATGCTGATTTATTACTCTAAGTTAAAAACTAATATTGTTTTGTAACCATAATGAAATAATCTTGTGAAAAGAAGGCACTACATGGTTGGTATACAATTGAGTAGTAGGTACCAACTGGTAAGCAGTAGGTACTAGACATATCCATGATATTTTGTTTTTCCCATCAAGGGAGAAATTTGACATGGATATGTCTTTTGGCTGGGGGTCAAGGAATTTTTTTTAACGCCCCTTGAAAATTTTTTGGTTCCCATTTCGAAATGCATAGAATCCAAAAATCGAATTAAGAAATCCGTCCGTCCGCCATCTGCCGTCCGTCATCTGCGGCTTTTTTCCGAAAATACTAGACCAAACTATATGAAACTTGAGTCAAAAATCATATTTGGGGTCTAAGTAGATGGTCCCAGAAGCTCGGCATCAATTTTTCAATTTTTATCAACCCTATAGGGTTGTATTAAAGGGCTATACATTTAAAAAATTGAGATCTCAAAAACTTTCCAATTAACATTTATAATTTTTTGCTTGGCAATGGTAATTTTAATCCCAAAGATTGATTTTTAATTAAAGATAGATTAATCCTGTAAGGCTTGAACATTGGAAAAAACCTTCGAATTTCTAACTACGGGATGATAGAGAAATCACGCGTTTCTAGCGGATATAATCTATTGAATAAACGATCAAGCTCGAAATGCCATCAAAAATCGCTAGATAGTTTAAGAAAGATTTAAGCATCCTCTACACATTTATGAGTGAGCATTTTGAGATTTTCACCATCCAAAGTTTATTACTTGTTGCACTCCACATTTTGTAAGAAATTCCTCAAGTTGAGTCAGCCAATCAAATCTTATAGAATTATTGTTGGACTTTTCCATTTTTTCAAGAGCGTGCAAACATATCTTAGGGTATCTATGATTTTCCATTTGTGTAATTTTTAGTAACCACTTGAGACTGTTTTTAAAAATGGGTACTATCAAATTTGGGACATCCGCTGCTAATCGGATGTATGGACTAGGTGTACTAGGCGGATGACCTAAAAGCCATGTGAAAAATTTTACCTGGACTCTTCCTAGGTCAGGACAATAAATCTCAGCCCCTAGATCGAATTGAACAGCAAGATTCCAGTTTTCCACGAGGCCCCTTTGGATTTAACAAATGATGAGATAACTGCGCCTGACACCGTTCTTGCTTTTGAACACATTACTTTTGAATTTTCGCAAAACAAAGATGAGCTGCTAAAGGTTACACCTAAATAATTTGCATACTTAACTATCTCAATCGGTCTCCCATCAACATCAAGCATTAGATTCCCATACTTGAACCTCCCACGATGGAACACTAGAACTTCAGTTTTTTCTGTATTTAACTGGAGGCTATTAGTCGCACAATATTCGCTCAGAATTGCTCTGTTCATTTATATTATATTTTGATTTAATTTTCAAAGACATTAAATGAATGGTGGATATATATATGAATGTCAATAATTTATCTATATGTATATTAGTCTTTACATATCCATAGAAATACAGTGGAACCAGGATAATTCGAACTTCTTTAATTCGAAATCTTCTTTAATTCGAATATTTCTCTTGGTCCCTACCATTTTGTATTTAAACAATGCTAAAAAATCGTGGATAATTCGAATTTTTATTTTAGATAATTCGAATTTTCGGCGTGGTAATTAAGGTATAACTTTTAAGCTGCGACTCAAAATAATTGAAAATTTAACGGGAAATACGTTTTAGTAACGAAATTCGGCAAAAGGTTTGCGTTAGACCAAATGCATGCAAGTCATTGCCATCGTACAGTCTGATAACTCCCCTTCCCCTCCCGCCCATCAGCAGAAGTACCGGTGCCGAGTGCTGCTGACGCCATGAATCACGTACAAGAACTTAGACGTTTTTTTGAAATCCGAATTAATGTAAGTGATTCATACTTCAACTCTTTGAATGCGTTGGAATCTTTTATAATGGCCGAGAGACTTAATTCAAGGAAACAGGCGAAAATATCATCCTTTTTTGAAAATCAATAGATTGTTTTTTATGGTTGCAGTTAAATATAGTACCACTCCAGGTGTCTTTATATTTATTGTTCAATATTCTGTTGGCCAATACAGTATTCAATGTTACTGTATGTACTTTACCTCGTACTGAGTTTGTTAAAATATAATTTATTAAAAACTTCTTTAATTCAAATTTTTGGTTAATTCTAAGTTTTGACTGGTCCCTTGAGGTTCGCATTATCCAAGTTTCACTGTACTAAATTTAGTTACCTATGCATCTTATTCAGCCTATGTGATCCAGTCATGAGCAGCGCCTGCCAAAAGGGATGAAGGAATCCAGCGCGTCAGTCGTGTAGCGATGGTTAGTGACTGTACCAGCGCCGGCGCCTCCAACAATTCACGCATTGTTTTCACTTTCGAGAGATTTTTAAGTTGTGGTCTTCTCCACCAAAATCAAACGGCTGTTGTTTTTCTACAGTGGTAAATTTCCATTCTCATTTTACGTTTTAGACTATTCTGAACAACTTTCGTTCTGTCTTTTAGCGAATTTTTGAAGAAAATTAAGCTATTGCTCTCGCCTCAGGATTTGTAGAATGAATTTTTGAAAACAATTTATGCAGAAATCCGTTTCAGGCTATTCTGAATCATATTCTGAAGTTTAACGCATTTTTTTATGTCTGTATGTATGTATGTATGTATATATGTATGTATGTGTCATTCCAAACGATAGAACTGTAGAATTGTGCTAGAAACTTCAAACAAATTTTAAAAAGTTAAGGACACAAAACGAAAGTTCAAGTTCGTTTGCCAGCATGATCGGATTACATCTTCGGGTTGAAATTTTCAACAATGTAGTCAAAAATTTCAAAATAGCCTGTTTTTTGCGATTTGTTTTGCGAAATAATTTTTTTTGCATACTAACATGTGGTTTATTCGGAATCAGCGTAAAATTTCCTATAAGAATATGTATCAAGTTTTCAAAAATTTCAAAGTAGAAAAATCAGTCAAAAATCGAAATAATGCCGTTCGCTAGTTGTAAAAATCGGTAATATTTGCATGAAACATTGTCCAAATTCAGATTGAGCTACTCTTATGGAACTATCCCTGTATAACCAATCCTAGATCCATGCTGTTTAAAACGTAGGTAGCAGGTGCTTGTTAAAAAAAAAAAAAAAAAAAAAAAAAAAAAAAAAATTTCGTTCTCCGATTCTCTCGGTCGCTCTCTTTAATGTTTTACGCTCAACTGTTTTAGGACTTGATGTAACTTTAATACTGACTGTGGCTTAGAAAATATCAGCCATGAAATTATGAAGAAGTACTATTTATGTACGTACTAGCACGCAGACCCAAGGCCTCGCTCCGCTCGGCCGTCAGCAACGTTAAGATTTCAACTGCCTTCAATACTGACCCCATTGGACATCGAAATCTATGAATATTTACCTACATTTGTCTTTAAATCTACAAGATTAGTTTAATAATAATAAAGTATGAGATACCTCCTAATTATTTTTAATAATTTGATTCCATGTTTGTCTATCAAAATCATAAACTAAAATTTCTCTACACGATCAATAGCGACTGAAATGTCGAAGATTTCTTCAAAAATTCGCTCATGGGGTCATGCTGCATGACTGGATTTTTTTCTTTCTGTCTCTGTGTATGTCCGCAAATCCTTGTAGCAAGCTTCATTTCCGCAATATCCAACCGGTTCTAATGAAATTTTCATGGTATGTGCGGGTCAGGTCTAAAGATGGTCCCCTATAGGTTTCGTTGTTCCCAAATCAATACTTCACTCGGCGCATGTGCAAACGAAAATTCCATCATCCATCATTTTCTCACGCCCCCGTTGTCAGATCTAGCTCAAATTTGGAGGATAGGTGGAAGAGGTTGATTTGAGCATTCCCTAGCAATTTCAACATAATCCTATCATTAGTAGCTCTTGGGCGTGCGCGAATATGTATTCCTATTTCCTATTACAGTTTTTATTTGATTTTAATGAAATTTTCAGAAAATGTACAAGTTAGGCTGTAAATGGTCCAGTATTAATTCCATACTTCTCAAATCATTACTCCATTTTGCGCATGAGCAAACGTGAATTTCTTCAAGTATAATTTTTTTTTACGCCCTAGTCGTCCAATCCCGCTCAAATTTGGTGCATAGTTGGGGGGTCAATGGTTTAATTAATTATTCCATGTTAATTTCAACATGATTGTATCCTTATTAGCTCCTGCGCATGCGCAAAAGTGTCATCCGAGGAACAAGGTCTAGTTGTAATCAGATTTTGATTACATTTTCTGGGAATTTTTGGGTTAGGCTGTAGATTGTCCTCTACCAATTTCATTTTTCTCATATCATTACTCCATTCTGCGCATGCGCTAACGTAAATTACTTCAAGCATCATTTGTTTATTTTGTAACATGTTTACTGTGAAGCGTAAAGTTGCTGGGTAACTGTAACTGTAACTGGGGGTCTAGGAACTGTAAAAGTGAGAACCCTTCTCGGAGGCACGATGCGCCGTGTTCTGATCATATATTACGTACGGGGTTTAATACTTTTAGGGCCACTTTCACCAACAACATAGGTAAACGAGTTTAAGTTAGAAAAGATTAAAAAATAACGGAGATTCCAGCTAATCGTCTTTCACCAGACCACTTTACGAGTTAAAACTCTTAACGAGGTGGCTTGAGGTTAATCTCCCAAGCCCCGGCCAGTTACACTTGCCAATCTGTTTAGTGATAACAATGATATCGAGCAATATGGCCGCGCACCAACAGCTGATAGTCTGATACCTCTAAAAGTTTGATTTCCAGTTGAAGTTTATTGTTATTCAAGTTTTTGGTGATAAATTCACGCGATTTATCGCTCCGATGAATTTTTGATTCCTCGGATGAGGAGGATTATGAAAGTACTCGAGCTTATTGACACTCACCTGGAGTTCCCTTCGAACAGGTAAGTTAGAAAATCGCTTTTACCATCAAATCGATGAATTATAATACGAAATTGATGTAGGATGATAGGGTATAATCGATGTAACTAGATAAAAACGGCGCGGGTAATAATTGGTCGTGGTTGTGATTCGCTGCTTTATTGTCTTGATATGTCGGACACATGGCGGGTTTTCAAACTGTCGTTTCAAATTGTCCAATTTTTCATTGGACAGTTTGCGGAATCAATCAATCTGGGTTTAAACGAGTTTTGGGTTGGTGAAAGAAGCCACGTTTGATCCTCGAGATTATATTTAGTCCAGTTTGGCCAATCTCCGCTACATAAGTTGTTGGTGAAAGTGGCCCATAGTAGATCTACCGTAGAAGGGCTATCTGGCACAGAAATAATAAAACATTGTGTAATAATTGGCAGCGTTTTTCTTAATCACTGGAAAAATTGTTTACGAAATGCTTTCCTATTTATGTGCCGCTGGTTAGCTTGGCATGTTGCAAAAAACACCACGCGAATCGGTCAGCTGGAGCTCAGGGTGGAGCCCGTCATTTCATTCGTCCCTTGATGTCCTAGAGAGGCTCCCTATTCGTTGTAATTAGACAGACTAATTTTTAAGACTATTTTTAAGACTAACTTTTAGCACACTCAGCTGATCAGGCTAGAGCCTGTAAGGTCATGCGTATCTTGCTGTCCCAGAGAGGCCCTCTATCAATTTTCAACGTCCTACGGTGAACAGAGGAGATTTTAGCACATTCAGCTGATCAGGATGACGCCCCTCACTTTGCTCGTCTCTTGTCCCAGAGACCTATCAAATTCGTTGTAATCAGATAGACGACAAACTTTTAGCACACTCAGCTGATCAGAATGGAGCCTGTAAGGTCATTCGTTTCTTGTTCCCAGAGAGGCTCCCTATCATTTTTCAACGTCCTACGGTGAACAGGGGAGATTTTAGCACATTAAGCTGATCAGGATAGCGCCCCTCAGTTTGCTCATCTCTTGTCCCAGAGAGGCTCCCTATCAAATTCGTTGTAATCAGACAGAAACATAACTTTTAGCACACTCAGCAGGATGTAGCCTGTAAGGTCATTCGTTTCTTGTTCCCAGAGAGGCAAGAAACAGGAAACAGAACAGAGAGGAAGAACAGGTTCCCTGTCAAATTTCGACGTTCTAAGGTAAATAGGAGAGATTCGAGCACGATTTTGCAATCATTGTGATCGATATTACGGTTCGTGGTCAGCGGATCCTCAAAAAAGTCAGCGAGGCACAAGTTCCGACATGGTAATACATCATTCAAAATTTGGTCCAAATCGGACCAGCGGTTTTGGAGTAGTGAGCACAATTTTTTTCCCAATATGTATAAAGAAATCTGAAAATGAATGACTATTGTAAACGAGTTTTGCATTCTCTGAAACGCAAAGAAAATGCATCCCCACCCCCAAATGCCGCCGTACCTACGGCAGTCATACCCTCTTTTCTTCGAAAAGTTAGGTAAAATGTGGCTATATACCATAAATCTAAGACCTAACAGAATTTCACTGCTTGTTAGGAAATACATTGTTATTTAATAAGTATAGCTGAAGGAGGTTCCAACATCAAAGGTGTGTTCGAGACGCGCAACCACCAACCTCAACAACCTGGTTAGATAATGAAGGAACTTCTCCAACATTCTGGAATTACCCCCGGCTGTGGACCAATAACGGTTGTAAACATGTCAGCAATGAGAATAATTAGAAAGTTGGATCTACGAGATGGCCTTCTAGTTTGCCAAACTGCAGGAGTCGATTCTACAGCTAGTTTTCAACAATATTTGACACTATTTGCTTTCGAATCTATCTATATGTGCATATGTAGGTGGGCCTTTTATGATTTATGTGTTTTATTACTAAATCAGACAAATACCTAGCATATGACTTAGAATAATATGGCTGGTAAATATATATCACCTTCGAAGGACCACTGGGAAAATTATGTACCCAGAATAGATGAAATGGAAGTGCAATGAAGAAAAAAATGTGAAAACATAAAACGTTGTAATATATTAACAAGTAATGCTCAATTATTAGTGTTAGTTAATGTAACAACTAACATGCAGTGGCCACTGTGCCTAACAATAATCTACGGATGAAGGTACCTATATAAGCATGTATAGATCCACTCAAATACATGAAATGTGAATGAAATACAACAAAATGTTTATGAGCTGCTGAAGTGTAGACGATCTCCAAAATGTGATAAAAATGAAGATGCGTGTGTGGCGGATGGTAGAGGTGGAGGTGTTGAATCCCTTTGTTCCCAGCACGGGTAATGTGTTGAATGTGAAGTAGGTAAGTTGTGGTAATGAGATATAACCCCACAGAGAAATGATTATATAAGTAGGTAAGTACCTTCCCTTGATTGCGAGGAAGGGCTTTAACTGGATTGATCTTACCACTTTTAGTTGGTTCAACAAGTGAGATCATGTGGAACGGCAGCAAACCTTGATATTTTCAACTGGATTGATGAATCCCAGGGAAAATCGTCTCTTCCTTCTAGTGCTCTCGTCGTAGACGCTCGTAGTTGAAAGGGTAGGTTTGAGCAAGTAGGAAAACTAAGAGGCCGGCCGGCATTTAAATTTGAATTAACGATCGTTAAAAGATAGAGGTAGGTTTGGGACGGAATCTCACGTAGTAATGACGAAGGCAGCTCCACTATCCGCACAGCTGTTGCATTATGATGAAGAAGGCATAACTTTTTCTTTTTGATCGACGAACTTGATACTAGTATATATAAATTGTTTACAAGAATATTATGATATAATATATGACAATAAAAATGCTAGGAATACAAACAAAAGCTACAACTGCTCAAGGGGTAGAAAAATATTAGCGTGGTTATGTTGGTTGCCATGATTATTGATAAGGCGTTCAAGTTTGAAGTTTGTTTACAACGATTTTGTTACAACGAAAGTGATTGATCGATTTTCTATTGATTAAGTTGAAAATATTAGAAAACTATTGAAAAGTGATATGGAAAACTAATAAAATCGATATGGTATGTGTGGTGAGTGGTATAGGATGATGGTGTGGATGGATCAGAAAGGAAGGCTATTTTCAGAGTTGCGAATTCAGGTATGCATTCTTATACACTATATGTAACTATATTTTTGGTAATTTTTTTGGTCTCTAAAATCAAAAGTTCCACTCGGATTTTACGTTTAAGACCATCATGAACTACTTAGGTTCCGTGTCTGTATGTCTGTGTGTGTGACTGTCGTGTGTCAGCAAATCCTTGTAACAAGCTTATTTTTCACACTTTTTACGAAAATTCGCTCATACGAACATGCTGCTTGGGTTTTATCAAGATTATTCACCTCCGTCTAAATCTGAAAGAGCAAATGCACTAGTAACGGGAAACCGAAAGGTTCGAGAGTTTCTTTCACATGAAATAATGTGGCAGAGTAAAATTTTTTATGAATTAGGACGTTTAGATAGGTTTCTACGGGTTTCTAGCGTCGATTGCCAAAATATAACTTAACCTAGAGGTCACGGATGAGTTCGTAGGATAGCAGTCTTTGATAGGAACAACAAAAACTAGAAATGTGCCGCTCTTTCTGTGAAAACCGGACATTTGGCATTCAGAGCGATTTTCGTCAGGACAGCTCGTTAAAAAACCGGACTGTCCGGGCCAAAACCGGACACCTGGCTACTAGAGATGAGTCGATACCAAAATTTATCGATTCCCGATACCTATGCCGATACCTAAAAATTTGATTCCCGATTCTCGATACCGATACCATCGGCGCATAATACCTAACTTACCTGTAGGTGAAAAACAAAAATTCCTCTTGAACTAGTAATTTATTAAAATTTTTTGTACAACATATTATGACTTATACTTACAAAAAATTTATCCCAATATATATGCAAATGAGGTAATTTTTAAATAAAAACAAAACATGGATAATAAAACCTTTATTCTCCATCTGTTCTACTTAAGGTTTTTGTTTAAAAAGACCAACATTTTAATTCTGTCTGGGTCCAGACGATTTCTCTTCTGGTCGCAGATGTTTCCTGCCGTACTATAAAGTCTCTCGCTAAAAACAGTAGAAGGAGGTACACACAGATATTTTACAGCTAATTTTCTCAGTCTTGAGTGGGGACTAGAAAATCAGTTCGAAAACCAGTACGATGATTTTTTTGTTATCTATCAAGTATCAATTAATAGGCAACTTTTATTGCCTAGGATTGATTTCTTTCTGAATAAAACAAGTTAAGCAGACTTTTTCGTCGGTAACTGTAAGGTATTTCCAAATAAGACTGGCTCTAGGCTTTTATACTTGGAAAACATATCTTTGTCAAATGCTTCTGTTGTCACAAACAAAATAACACAAGCCTACTTGTAAACAAAGTTATAATTGTAAGTTGTGTTTTGGACAATTCATGTTTCGCAACTGCTAACTTCACACAACGGTTGCACGGTACAACCATCTTCGTTGTTAGATGGTTGCAATAGTACCGTAGTGTAATAAAACGCCCATCACCGGGCGGTATCGGTATCGGCTTTAGGCGATCGATTCTCGATACCGATACCAATGCCTAAGAATCGGTGGTATCGAAAATCGGTATCGGGAATCGACTCATCCCTACTGGCAACCCTGCTTAGAGATTTGCCTGGGAGGTAGACTATTACTGATTGGTCCAAAGCACCAATGTATTTCTTATAAGGAGAGCGCCATGATAATCACCGATAACTGAGTATCTCAACACACGAGATTCCGAGCCGCCATTTAGCTGGAAAAATCTTTCATTAATCTCTGGTTCTCAATGGTCCTAAATAGGCTGATTCCTGTTTCATCGGTAGATCAATACACATCTGATGTCAATAAATAAAATCAATCAAAACTAAAAATGTGTTCTTTTTTTCTTTTCAACTTGGTTGTTACTGTGGCAACCACAAATGTATGTTTATTTATTTATTTCTATAATACGGGCAAGCCCAATACATGAGGAGAAAAAATATATAGAAAATATAAAGATACAAAATACTTAGCGTAAATTATCGCGGCAAGAAAAAATAAAATTAAGTATACTATAGAATAGAAAATAGATGGAAGAAAAGAAAGTTCACAGTCCAAAGTTAGGGTGGTTCCACACAAGTTTATCACTTTCGAGCAAATCGAGGCTAATGGGATGTTGAAGCGCCGATTTCAACAAAACTATATTCAGATGTATGTGTGTATTCTGCTTTAGAAGTGACTACGATCTTCGGTGGTAACAGATTATTAACAAACATTGCAACGCCACCCCCCCTTCATTAATCCTATCGACTCTAAATAATGTATAACCCTCCAACACGAAGGCACCCGAACTTATTGGAGGCTTCAAAAATGTTTCAGACATACCTATCACGTTGACACCACTACCTACAAACACCTCCACAAATTCATCCCAATGCTCAAGCAGAGATTCTACATTAACATGTGCTAGTCTCACAAAATTCTTACTATTTATATCTTGAAAACAATTTCTTAAAATTATAGAAACCCTCAGGTAAAATTAATCAGAAGTACTTATACAATACAATAAATAAACTTTCACTTTTAAATTTCATTAAGATCAAAAATTAATTCAATGATAGATAATTCAAGAGACCAGTTGCACTATACCCTTGATAGTTGTAACAGTGCTTGCTGCTTGTGAAGATGCAATTGATTCTGCTTTGGAGTTTTCATCTTTCTTCAAGAAGACCTTCCCATTTTTAAACCATACGACTTTATAATTATGTTGACGCTTGAAGTCCTTAAGGTGGAATTTCCCTGACGCGGCTGCGGCCGGCGGCTGCGGCGGGCGACCAGCCGCTCTCCACTCCTTCAGTGTATTTAGATGAAACCGATTTCCCTGACGCGGCGGCGGCCGGCGGCTGGCCTCCGCGGCTACATGGTCTTGAAAACCGCTACATGACAGCCGCCGCGGCTGCGGCCGGACTGGTCGAGGGAGCAGTCCAGCCGCGCGCCTACGCGGCTAGGGTATGCAGACCCGCAATGTTCTCTCCCCTCATAACTATACGTCCCTCTGAAAAGAGCGACTTGTTTGTGCATTCAGAAATGTATGTACCAACCAATCGTTACTCATAATAAAAAATACTCTGCCAAACTAGCACATAGCTTCCTCATCCCTGACGTTCGCGCATATCACATGGGCTTTAAATACCTACATTGTATGACACCATCTAGGGTTTACCCCGCATCCCCGAAAACCGATCGAATATCGGAATCCGACCAAAACTTTAGAATTTGAGGCTGTTATGACAATTATTACCTCAAAGTTAGGGCGACTTTTTCTTCAGCAGAAATAGGTACTGGAACTTGTGCTGTACCATATTTCGTGAGGTCTTCTCTCACCAACGAAACGATGTGGTGACATTTTTTTTTTAAATACATTTTTATTTGTGCTAAAGGTGATACATATTACTTAAAAAATGACAATGTTACGACCCCCTATAAGAAAACTTGTGGTGGGGTCGGAGTGCTGACTCATCCTAATTATAATTAAATTTATCATATCAACATAAGTAATGTATCTTACAAAAAAAATATATATATATATATATATATATATATATATATATATATATACATATAAATATATATATATATATATATATATATATAGTATATATATATATATATATTCAAAAAATATAAAATAAAATAACCATCAAAATTTACCGGGATATCGACGAAAAACAGAAATACATTGAAAATCTACCACGGAAACGAAATTATACTTCAATGAAAGTGGTCGAATACATGATTCAAAAGTTCAAAAGGCATACTTAAAGGGTTGAAATGAAGTACTTTGCCAATTTATTTTTAAAAATAAGTAGCGAAACCTGTTTCCCCTTGCAAGGAGGATGGGAGAGAATTAAAACGAGAGACCCCCCAAAATGAATACAACTTCTGTTCCATAGCAGTGTTCATATTCTCGGCGTATGCAGAGTGATCTCATCAGCAGTCCTCGTAATACTGAGGTTCCTTTTGAGCTTACCACTACAGAACTCCGTATAAATAAATATCAAAGTAGTTTTTTCTGCAATTTTTCTTAAATCTAGCACTGCGAACTCCTTGAAAATTGACGAAGTCGGGAATCTGATCGGTTTTTTAAGCAAAATTTTAATTAGGCTTTTCTGAGTGATTTCTAGGGGATTTAATTTTGATTCAAATGTTGAACCCCATGCCACTACACCGTAAGCCAACAAGGAATGAACCACTGCATTGTAAAATAATTTTCTTAGCTTCATGATCGAAATAAAAACTGAGGTCTAGGTATGCGGCTGCTGGGCGCCACCGCGGCCGCGCCTCTCTGAGAAAACTCTCTTGCACAGCGCGGCGCGGCCGGCGGCTGAGTATCTACATGACAAAATCGCGCGCCGCAGCCGCCGGCCGCAGCCGCGTCAGGGAAATTCCACCTTTACATGATTTCAATAACTTCCTGTTGCGGTACGTGCGTTCACGTAGATGTTCACAGGATCAACAAGAAGAAACCCGAACGACCTCGTTGTCAAATTCCTTTTTTCACGAACCGCGCGGTAGAAATTTATTTTATCCAACTTTCGAACGAACTTAACCACCAAAACTCCTGTGAATCTTTCATTCGGTTTTATACGGTAACAATCATCAATCATCCGTTCGTCGATTGGATAATTAACGACGTCTCTGATGTTTTTCATTATGTCAATAATGTTTTCATCTTTATCATAGGGATAACCACTTATCTCAATCGTGCTATCCAGACTTCTCTGCTCGACATTGTTGACAACTTCCAACAATTCCGTGAATTCCTTATCGACGCCCTTCTGACGGTCTTTAATCTCTTCCACAACAACAGTTAGCGATTTCAACGAACTATCAATACCCTCAAGCCGTCGACTATTTTCATCTAAATGATCGGAATACTTGCCAAAGTGGACTTTAAACTCATTAACCGCCTGCTTATCAATTGCAGCTTTAAGATTCGCATTCGAACTCTGAACCTTTGACGAATCTCTTCAACAACATCCAACAGAGCCTGATAACGGTCAACTTCCGAAGTCGCATCCAATAGCCTAGATCTGCGTTTCGTCTCAAGGCACGACACACAAGTAAATGGCTTATTTTCACTTACCAGGAATTTATAGTCATCCTTGGATAAATTGGAGCATGCAATATGAGACACTCCTTCACATATCGCGCACGTTACTCTATACGAATTATGCGGAAAACCGTTGGAACAAACACTACACTTTGACATTATTATTGTTTTTATCAGCACTGAGCTCTTGCTCGTACGGGGGCCGGAGACTGACTGGGAGAGAGAGAGAGAGAGAGAGAGAGAGAGAGAGAGAGAGAGAGAGAGAGAGAGAGAGAGAGAGAGAGAGAGAGAGAGAGAGAGAGAGAGAGAGAGAGAGAGAGAGAGAGCGAGAGGGGACCTGTTGTACTGTTCCATTATAGACATTTTAGCATAAAGTAGTTGTAATTATGTAATCGTAGGTAATTTGAGTAAAACGTGAGGTGTAAAGTGCCAATGAACATTCGTCTAAATGTTCCAAAGTGCCAAAGTCCAAAACATTTGTCTAAATTACCCATGTAATTTTAATTGCAATTAATTACCGATGTTATTAATTATTGCCTTACTCTGACCTAGAGGGTACACTAAGAACTGCGGAGTTAAGATGTGATACTACATGAGGGCGAGGGAGGTAAGCCCTGACGATATTAATTTTCCTAATACATCGTCCTACACAAATGGATAAGTGAAAATCTTTATGACGTATTCGAGGTTACGTCACGTTTACCAATCTCCGGAGAAGTTCGTCGACTGTTCCCCCTTTACGTAGGAACTGGAGAACCAACAGTTGCGCAACCCTTTCCTCCAGAATTGAATGACGGAATGGATGTCTGTATAACGTGACTTTGAAATAAATCAAGTTCAATGCCCGATCTTAACGGGATACGAAACTATTGATACGTTAATGGAGTATTTATTTAGGGCCTCTTTCACCAACCACTTATGTAACGGAGTTTAGCCAAATTCCATTAAAAATAATCTCGAGGATCAAACATTTTCGTCTTTCACCAACTCAAAACTGGTTTGGAAAAATGAGGTTTCCTTACGGGCCTGAAAACGTCGAAACTACCTTAGCGCTGCCGCTGTTACGGAAATGTGAGAAACCTTTCAACCCGAAAACCCTTGTGTGCTCATATTCTATCTCGATGGAGGCGACGAAGCCTGAGCTACCGTAATTAGTTTCACAATAGCACAATGGTCCAACGTCAGGACGAGTGAACTCCCGTACTAGGTTTTAGGTGGGAGTCGCTCGCAACTTACAGCCAAACGTAGTGAAGCTGTATTTAGAATTGATTGAAATACGAGTAAACTTCAGAGGGACGTCCTTCAAGCGAATTCAACCCCAGCCCAGCCTATTTGTCTCAAATCTATTTCAATAGGTCGTCCCTCTGAAGCTAGGCAATATTAGCAAGGCTTCGCATATTATAGGACTCCCTATGGAAATTGATGACCGTGACGCATTCTTATGGGTTGTATTCGTGTAATTGCCGACAGACGAATACGAATATAATCGCAGTTGACTCAGAATCAACGAATAATTATCGCAATTACAATCGTATTCGTATTCGACGACAAGATTATGCCCAACACTGCCATCCTATCATAAGTACCTACTTCAATATGGTAAATGGTAAAATCTCACTCAGTCAATTCTATTTGGGCCTCTACTCGGGCGTGGATCTTGTTGACGACTCAGATTTTTCTATGTGATGAAATTCAATTCTACCCAAGATACCTGTGTAATCCCTTTCGTTATTCCAATTCGCGGTGAAGTAATAGGTGTTTTATCAAATGGTAGCCGAGAAGAATAACTGGGACGCGGTGGCAATATACTTTAAGCCAAGTAGCAGGATAGATCCTGGGAATAAAGAAGAAGTAGAGAGATAATGAGCCAAAATGCCAAAACAAAAAAATGAACTACCCGGAAGTAATATTAAATAAGTGGTTCAGGGGTAGTTCTATATAAAAAGAGAGAGTGGTGATTTTTAGTTGGTTAGTTGGTATGCCCTAAAAGCCCAAAAAGGGAGACTCCAACACTGTTGAAGAGTACAGTCACTTCTCTTCGTTCATAAAAGGAATCAAAAGGAACCATTTTGATAACTATAGGCCGATATGCAAACTGTCTGTCATCCCAAAGATCCACGAGAGTCTGGTGCTGGAGGAAATCTTAGCTTCATATAAGAATTTCATTCACCACAGCCAGCATGTGTTCGTTGCAGGGAGATCAGAGGTAACAAATCTCATGGAGTATGAGCAGTATGTCTTGGATGCCATGGAGGAGGGATCGCAGGTTGATAGCGTATATACTGACCTGTCAAAAAGCCTTTGATAGGCTCTGCATACCTACACTGGTTGCAAAGCTGGAGGCATTAGGTATCGGAGGCTCGCTGCTTGACTGGTTATCATCATATCTGACAGGTCGTACTTAAATGGTTTGTGTCGAGGGATACACTTCCCTTGGATAGGAAGTACTCTCACATGGGCCCCCTCCTTTTCGTTCTAAGCAACGCTCAATTCCTTCTTTACGCGGATGACCTCAAGATCTTCAAGAGAATCCGATCTCCACTTGACATCTACATCCTGCAATCTAACGTCGACTACTTCAGCAGCTTCTGTTAGAAAAAAAATAGCCTCTTGATCAACGTGAATAAATGTAGTATTGTGTCATTCTCACACAGCAACACTTTACAGCTTTGCTATGATAACAAGATCAACGTTATACCTCTGGCGCTTGTGAATAGGGTGAGGGACCTTGGAGTCACAATTAAATCAGATTTTTCCTTTTCAAAGCACATTTTAGGTGTGACATCCAAGGGGTTCAAACAACTCGGTTTCCTCTTTCGGGCATCTCGACCTTTTCGGTGTTTGGCTCCCTTTAAGGTTCTGCATTGCTCTTCAGTCCACAGTCATCTCGAATTCTCATCGGAAATATGGAGTCCAGCATATATCACTCACACCCGTTCTATTGAGTGAGTTCAAAACAAGTTTTTGAGGTTACCTGAAGACAGACGCACTGGACGAGTTTGATGCCGAGGGAATGAGATATATTTCAAATTCGGGCACCCTTGAGCAGAGGCGACAACAAACTGATTTCATTACGTTGTCAAAAATTGTCCAAAATGAGTTTGATGCTCCCTCCTTATTGGCTCTTGTCAACGATAGAGTGCCGTCTCGATCAACACGGAATCGTGTCCCGTTTCAGCCGGATTACCATCGGACAAACTATGGAGGCAACGGCTCTCTTGTTAGGATGCTCAGATCAGCCAATGATGTATCCCACATGGTCGACGTAACTACCGCTTCACCTTCACAAATTAAACAATTCTTCAGGATATCTTCATTTTGATCCACGTTGTTTATACTAGTTGAAAACCCTCCCAACCTCCCAAGTGAACACTTAATTAAAAATTTAGCTTTCCCTGTATAAATCTATTGTGTATATATATATATAATATAAACAAGGGTTTTTTGAGGTAGTGACCAAGCTAGTCTTGTGGTTAAATGTAGTTTTTGATTATCCCATATCAACAACGACGTTTCGGCTCTGGATCTGAGCCCTATTCATGTATATATATATATTGCCTGGTAGGTAGTTCCTGATAATAACTAATATGCATTCGTCAAATGCTGACCGAAAATTAAAAAAACTGGTTCCTATCAACTCGGAAATATAAACAACATTACCAGTGTTTTCTATTTTCTGTCAGCATTTTACAATGCATAGTTATTATCAGTAACTCCCTACCTGACATTATATATATATATATATATATATATATATAGATATATATATATATATATATATATATATATATATATATATATATATATATATCTTTATATATAATTCCGAACGGTCTTTGAAATTGTGAAGAACTTTGCGGTCCGATTTTAGTGTAAGACTGCTCATTCGAATCAGCACGGCCCCAAGTTTGTTGCAAAAGTGTCGCCGTTCGTCTCTATACCCGCCTTGATCGTGTTCTAGGCGGTCCTTATCAACGAGAGTTGTTTATTAGGCTGTGGCGGTAACAACAGTTGCCATCAATTCACGGTAAGTAAGAAACGTAGTGTAGTTACTAACATCTAGGAGAGTTATTTCTGAACGAAGAAATTGAAACTGAAGAACTAAGCAGACTTTATAAATAATTCCGAACTGTCTTTATATATAATTCCGAATCTGCACGGTCCCATGTTTGTTGCTAAAGTGCCGATAAGTAAGAAACGTAGTGATGGGGTCTTTTCTGATCAGCTGAGTGAGCTAAATTCTTTCCTGTTCACTGTAGGAAGTTGAAATTTGATAGGTAGGACTTATATCGTTACTATAATGTACTGAGTTCCTGTTAGGTACTACTGTTATACGGACTAGATTAGGGCTTTCCAAGCCCAACAGGCCTCTAGTATATATATATATATATATATATATATATATATATATATATATATATATATATATATATATATATATATATATATATATAGTCGATTTATACAGGGAAAGCTAAACTTTTAATTGAGTGTTTACTTGGGAGGTTGGGAGGGTTTTCAACTAGTATAAACAACGCTGATCAAAATGAAGATATCCTGAAGAATTGTTTAATTTGTGAAGGTGAAGCAGTAGTTACTAATAAATTAGAGATCGTAGAGCGTCTTGGAAAGAACCCATGTTGATGTTGGGTAATGTGAGGGGTGACTAAGGGCGAGATGATTTGAACTATAAGTTTTTCCAGTAATTTGGAAATCGTCGATAAAGAACAGACCGGTCTATAATGTTCAACAAATGACCTATCACCCTTCTTAAAAATTGGGGTCACAAACGAAGTTTTCCATTTACTGGGGAAAATGCCCTCTTTCAATGATTTGTTGACAATTCTTAACAAAGGAAGGGATAAACTTGTTTGACAGGACTTCAATAGAATAGGTGGCACACCATCTGGACCCAGACCATGCTGTCCCTCAAGGCACAGTCCTTGCCCCATTGCTATACATTATATATTGCAATGGTGTATTTACGAGGAACATAGACGGGGAAGTGATTTGTTTTGCTGATGACTCGGCGATGATAGTTAGAGGAAAATCATGGGAAGATGTTAAAGAGAAAGCAGCAAGAAATATCACTGAACTGAATAAATGGCTGACACTGAAGAATTTAAAGCTTAATTACGCTAAAACACACTTTATGTTATTCTCTTGGCTAGCAGCATCCATCCCAAACTTAGGAAATATTATATGTCATGCAGATCACGGCTGTAAGGAAAATTGTAAATGTCCAGCTATAGAACAAGTAAGTGAAACTAAGTATCTCGGAGTGATAATAGATCAGTGTCTAACTTGGGAGAAGCATATAAAAATTTTATCAACAAAGCTTAGACAGTTAATACCAGTTTGTAGAGGAGTAAACTTCATGGGCATAAAATTAAAAAGGCAATTTTACTTCGCTATAATTCAGTCTCTACTTATTTATGCTTTGCCGGTGTGGGGTTCAGCCTATAAAACCAAAATCCAACCTGTTTCAATTATTCAAAAAACTCTAATAAAAATTTTACTAAAAAAAAAGAGAACCTTTTCCACGAATTTATTATTTCGAGAATTTAAAGTTATTGATATTTTTAATTTAATAGAGAAAACCACTTTGATTTATACTCAGAAAAAATATATAGAAAATAAATTAGAGAGGGTTGAGGTTGGCACACGGAGCGCGGGTAAAGTAACGCTGAAAGCTTTTAAACTGAAAACTACAGCAGCTCAAAGACTATATTTTCACAAAGGGGTTATATTATATAACTTACTTCCACATGACCTTGTGAAACAAGAAAAACTACCTTTGAATTTATTTAAAAAATTAATCAAGGAGCACTATTTTAGTTTACTTTAATAGAAAATATTATTATTAGCCTACAGTGTTTAAAAATAAAAAATAAATAAAACTTATGTTACTATGATGACTGTATCTATTCTAAACTGAAATTATGAACATTTTTATGCACTATCTGGAAACTGTATTATAATAATATTGCTAATTAACTGGTTTTAGTTGTTTCAATTGTAACTAGGGTAAAGACGCTCCAGTTCCCAGCACAAGATTTTTCTTAAAGGGAACTGTTGCATTTGGCATATAAAATGTATATTGTGTAATAATGAAATTATAAAAGAATAAATGCTTATTAAAAAAAAAAAAAAAAAAATAGAGGCTTATCAAAAACTGAAGAAAAATAGTCGGCAAACAGCCGGGCTATTTCTACTGGAGTGCCAACACACCTATCGTTCAAAGACATTTGGCTAGGTAACTGCGAATAACCATTCATGTAATTTAAATGGTTCCAAAAGGCTTTTAGATTATCACTTAATGAAAATTGGATGTCTGCAATGTAATACTTATAAAGTTTACGGGACAAGCGTTTACATTCACCACGTAGTTGAGAAAACCTTAAATAAAGAAGAGTACAGAATGAAATCTTAAATTGACTATGAACAAAGTTCTTTTCCTTGATTAATTTAATAAGTTCAATATTAAACCACTTAGGATAAGGATTTGAGAAGGGTTTAGTTTGGGGAACAGATATTTCAATGGCTTTATATAAAATAGCATAGAAACAATTGACAGCGTCCTCTATCGGCAGGCTTAAAATTAAGGACCAGTTCACGACCGAAAGAAACTTGTCCATGGCAACGTAATTTCCACGTTTGAAATTGTACTTAAGTTGATGGGATGTGAATTCTTCATGATGCTGGGTAACTTGAAAATGACACTCAAAAGTAGGGTGAGAAACATCCAACTTTAATATAGGGTCTGTACATCTCAAATCCATGTCAGCCAAGTCTGATCCAGGGTGTTACCTGAAGAATTTTTCAACTTATTGAATTGCTGCAAACAAAGGAAATTCATGGTGTCCAACAATGCTTGAACTTTGGTGGATAAATTGTTTTGCACGGGAGTTATTGACAGATTGTAGTCTCCAATAATTAATGATTTATAATTTGGATATTGAGATGATAGTAATTCCATGGTTGAATAGTGAGATTCGTAGGTACAGAATGGAGCGTAATCGGGTAAATAAATGCACCCCAATAATAATTTAAGTTCGGGAACTTCCACAAACACCTGTTCGACGGAGTCGGTTTGTAGATCTACTCTTTTAGACGTGAACTTGTTGTTTACAGCAATGAGGACCCCTCCTCCTGACATTTTGTGGCGATGAACTGTATAAGAGTCTAGTTTTAGTTCGGCTGAATCAACACTAACCGAAAGCCATGTTTCCGAAAAGAATAAGAAGCCATAGGAGAAAGTTGGAGCAGAGCAATGAAGATCGGGTAGTTTAGTATTAATACCCCTGATGTTCTGATAGTAGGCGCAAAGCGTTAGAAGTTTTTTGAAGGTTCTTGAATTGATGAGGTGGACTTCAATGGGACAATCGTCGGAATACCATTGATATATTTAATGGTTAAATCCTGTTCGCCCTCCTTTTTCCGTCTCTCCAAATCATTTCTAATACTAGCAAGGAATGCCCTCTCCATATTTGTCCTATCAGATGAAATTGATAGTTCAGAAAATTTTCCAGAACGATAAGCTGCAAGGACAGATGTAGCAGAATTCGGATCATTCATCGATACACGTAAAGGCCGAGGCTTAGACGAGTTTCCCGAAGGCTTACCCAGGCGATTAACACGGGTAATATTATCAACTTGGTTAGGCAAGATTTTGTTTATAATATCGGTCACCAAGTCTAAATCATATTTAATGCGATCTTGAAGCAGTAATGAGGAGGACTCAGACTGATTAAAAATTAAGAAATTTCGAGCTCTTCGACGCCGATCTGCCATCTCAAACATTAATTTCTCAGCGGGTCACAAAAGAGCTGCTGCCTTTCTGTAGTTTGTTTCTCTAGAAGGCATAACCGAGAATTCAAAGTCGCGTCAGTGATAGTGGACAAGTCCTGTTTGATATTAATAATTTCCTCCTTCATCAAATCAGCTGAGTTAGAACAAGAATCGATAGTACTTTGGAGTTTATCAATTCTGTCATTGACAGCTTTAAGATTAGATGCTATCTCAGTCCTCACAATATTAGGTAGTAACAGAAGTTTCCAACTCTGACTTCAATTGGGTTCGAAATGAATTCAACTTAGAATCGAAAAGGGTAGCAATATACGTCATTGTAATACTTTGAGAAAATTTGCACGTTGTGCAATTCCACCTTTTCTTTGTATCCTGCGACATTTTGCGATAATTAATTTCCACAATACCCATACAAGTAAAGTGAAAATTTCCTTTACAGTCAGAACAAGTTAAAATACGTTCTGGGCAGGGAGCGCGTTCTGACAACTACCTATAGCAATTCATCGCTCGAACTTGGACGAACTACTAGATTCACGGAGAGTGATTAGAGATATGAACGCGATCTATCGATTCTCAGGAAAAAAATTGATGTCCACCGGGTCTACGGTAGGCGGCGCAGCGTTCAGAAGTCCAATGACTGGTAGGACAAGTAACGGGAGAACGCGAGCAAGAATAAAACCAAGAAAAATACTAATTTCGGTACTCACGTGCGTGTTTGACAATGGTTTTCACGACAATGACCGAAAATGCAACTCAATGCAAAAAATGAACTCAAACCGTGCGATATTTCACTTAGTAAATTAGCAAAAACTGAAGAGCTGATGTGACTCAATAGCAGTAATGGCGACTGGTTCTCAAAACAACGTGACGGAAAAAAACGTGACGGTAAAATCGTATTCACACCCCGCTAAATTTTTCGAAGCTGTGCGCCTAAAGAAGTTTACACTTCAAAAAGAGGTGTTGTTTCATTACTGGCGGCATGCCTTGGTGTAAGCTCGCCACAGAAGATTAATCACAACATTAAGTAAGTCAGTAACATGCTATTGTGCAAGTAACACGCACAAGCATGAGGCTGCTGAGGGAGAAACAAGAGAAGATCCAAAAGTTGGCAGCGCAGCCGCCGAGAAGGGCGGAGACCCCCAGCCTCCTCGCCCCGTCGGAAATCTCCACGCGTAGCCAGTAGTGCCGCGTCAACAGCTGAACCGCCCGCAAGGCTGCTATGTGACTCCCACGAACGGCTCTTTTCGTAAACAAAACTCCGAAGATTTTGGGTTCCGAACAAGATTTTGAATTGGGCGCCATTCTCCGATGACTTTTGAGCCGAAATAGTGGGACTTTAATTTCGTCACGGTGGATTCGGCCGCAGAATATCCTCCGCAGGAGGGAACGTAAGTGCGCAATCAATTATTAAAATGCATATAAATAAATAAATAAACATTTATTGTGATCAACATAGTTGTCTATAATTCACATTGAAATTAAATTAACGAATTTTCGTACAAAATGAAGATGCTATTGCAATGGCTCCAAAAATTTTTAAATCAATATTTTTGAAAAATCTCTTCATTGAAATCCGTTTTAAGGAATCTCAAATCCTAGAGTTTGACGCTTTTATATATAAGTATATATATATATATATGTGTGTGTGTGTGTGTGTGTGTGTGTGTGTGTGTGTGTGTGTGTGTGTGTGTGTGTGTGTGTGTGTATTTATTTATGTAGGGTGCCTAAAGAACTTATGGGACAAACTCAAGGAATCGATTCTAGAGTTCATCTTTGATCTAAAGTTGCTCGTGTAGATTTCTTTTTAAAAGCTTTAGTTATTCAGTTGTTAAGTTTTTTTATTTTTGTTGTTGTATTTTTTACCTTATGACATTAAACTGGCCGTAACTCCCCATAGAATCACAGTAAACTCAAAACTAGGAACACCTTTGGAAAGACCGTTAAAAAAATATATATGTATGTATTTTTCCATTGTATCAGAAGTTTTTGTCACTACATCTCTCTGCTTTATCTATCTTACCCAAATTTATATATATATATATATATATATATATATATATATATATATATATATATATATATATATATATATATATATATATATATATAATATAAGTGTGTGTGTGTGTGTGTGTGTGCGTGTGCGTGTGTGTGTAGGTGTGTGTGTGTTTCATTTCAGACTATAACAACTCTCCTTAGGATCGCGATAAAAATTCCATTCTTGCCCCAAAAAATCAAGCTTTCCAAACGAAAGTATGAGTTCATTGGCCAACACTTTTTGAGCAAAATGAATTGGTCAAATTTCAAAAAATGTGCTAAAAACGGCCGGCATTTACAGTAACTTTGAAAAAGTGAGGATAAAACTAAATAATCAGAAACGCTTGCATACGAGTCTGCAACACATTGGGACATTTTACATCTTTAGTTGCAGACTCGTATGTGTTGCAGACTCGTACGCAAGCTTTAATAGCCACTCAGCTGACCCGGACCCTGGGCATCGTCAAGTAAATGTCCTAAAGAGGCTACATACGAAATTACAGCTTCCTAGAGTGTAAAGCATAGAAATTACCTATTGAAATGATTCAACCACCACTTCACAAATCAAACCGTTCTCGCAATATTCGGATCACCTGCTATGAATCAAATCATCGAAACACCAGCTCAATGAAATCATCAGAAATTAACAAGCGGTTGCAATCATGTTCACAATATCAATAATTGAGAATGATCACCTGTGTGTAAACAATTATTCATATAACCATGCTCATAACTCAGCTTGTTGGCAACGCACTTTGCAGTAGTTAATATAGTATGGTTGGATAAATCGAGAGCTTTCGAACGAATGGTCAACGAATTTTGTGGGATGAAATCAACGAAGTAACATTTCCCTAGCAACGACTCGGTTGTAAGCGGAAATCACAGAAATTTTTCATAACGCTTTCTTCGTCACACTTTTCGAGTTATGTGCCATAGTAAAGACATAAAATGTCAAAATCACTAAAAATTACTAAAAACGGCCAAAAATTATTAAATTCATATGTTTACTTATCACAATTTTAGTCAAAAAAAAGTTTATGAATATGAACTAGAACATAAAAAAGTTTATTCACAAAATTATGGTGAAAAATGTACTTAATTTTCATTAATATTTGCTGAAAAATCAATTGCAAAACATCCAAAATCTTTTTTAATCCTAGAATACGATTCAGAACGAGTTTATTTGCCACACAATTTTTCGTTAACAATTTCTTTGCTCTCAAAGTGCTTAAATTTCAAAGCAAAGCAACATAATATAATATGATAATACGCTCATACGGTCATGCTGCATGACTGGGACTTATATTTCAACGACTTTAACTCGCTCTAAAGCATAATGAATTGTTAAAAGTTACAATATGAAACAATTGTGCTGCGAGTAGGTTCGGAATGGGGATTAAAAAATTAAGCTTTTAAGACTAAAACAACATTAAAAAAAAGAATTTTGAATAGCAAATTAAGGAAATCTAACTGCTCGTTTGTTCTTTTTTGTGGAAATACAAATTCACTTGCTTTTTAGCGAGTTTATAAAAATTTCGTTCTTGAGCCAAAAAATCAAGCTCTCAGAAAAGATAAGTTTGCCAGCACTTTTCGAGCATCTTAAATTGGTAAAATTTCAACTAATGTGCTAAAGAAAGCACTGAAAATAGCAAGAGTTCTAGTCATGCAGCATGATTGTATGAGAAAATTTTTGTATATTATCGTATATATTATGTTACTATGTTTTGCAAATTTAGGACTTTGAGTGATAAGAAGTTGTTAACTCCCACATTGATGGCAAAAACTCGTTCTAAATGATAATCTATATTGAGAGGACGGTTATTCAAGATACTAATTATTTGACTAATTATACTTGCATAATTAATATTGAATGACTAGGAATCGGATCATTACACAACACACGTACATTGCGTATGTGCGTCATTTGACTCCAAGATTATCGGCGCTTGAAAACTAATCTGTTATTGTCTCGTTCATAACTCATTGTTGACGGTTCTCAGCGATAATTACTGCTAATTATCACTCGAAAGTTTTCTATTAGACCTGATAGCCCTTCTGGGTATTTAGCTGGTCTATTGATAATTTTATTATACGCAGTGGCGTTGCCAGTTGAGATGGGGAAAAAACCGGAAAGCACATCAAAAACTCATTACAAATTTCACAGAAATTAATTCCACGCACGCGGCACAAATATTGATGTGAATTTCCTGAATGAATTATCTATCCGATCTGCATTCTCTATATGTGTATTCCAATCAGTGTTGGGCATAATCTTATCGTCGAATACGAATACGATTGTAATCGCGATAATTATTCGTTGATTCTGAGTCAAGTGCGATTATATTCGTATTCGTCTGTCGGCGATTACACGAATACCACCCATAAGAATGCGTCACGGTCATCAATTTCCATAGTGCGTCCCTCCTATAATAGGCAAAGCCTTGCTAATATTACCTAGCTTCAGAGGGAAGTCCTTAAAGGTAATTCAACGATTGAAGCCCAGCCTATTTGTCTCAAATCTTTCAATAGGACGTCCCTCTGAAGCTAGGTAATATTAGCAAGGCTTCGCATGTTAAAGGAGGGACGCCCTACTGAAATTGATGACCGTGACGCATTTTTATGTGTTGTATTCGTGTAATCGCCGACAGAAGAATACGACTACACGAATACGAATATAATCGCAGTTGACTCAGAATCAAGGAGTAATCATCGCGATTACAATCGTATTCGTATTCGACGATATGATTATGCCCAACACTGATTCCAATAAACAATGTTTTCTTCAATTTAAGAAATTTTTTATAATACCTATCGTAATTATGTGATGCTTTGAAATACATTTTTGTGCACCGATGATTTTAACCAGTAAGTAGGTACCTTTATTCGTTCCTGCACGATAATAGTGAACTCATCATTTATAGCCAGAAGATTGATTAATTTATTGCTGACTACATAATAACAATTGCTAACCATCATCTGGAAGCACTGAAGACCACTTGACGTTCAGGTGCTAGCTTGTCTCCCCACCATTGGCGCCTGGACACTGCTTTTTTCCGAACAGCTTTCATAGGTTCAGTTCCCTGACTGGAACGGTTCCGAAGAACGGTCACCTCATTTCAGTTTGTCCCCCCACTCTACCTGCTTCTTGACAATCGATTATAAAACCCGAGGAAAACGTTCTTTTCTCCTTTTTTCAATGTTTGGATAAGATAATAAGTCCCAGCTCGGTTTTCATGCACCCGAGATGATGATAATCGTATACCAACCTACCTAATGTCTTATTTTACAAAAAAGGTGATAAAATCAATTCAATTCAATGATTCATTTCTCGTTAGAAGGCCTTGCAGATGACTTTTAAACATGTAGGTACTGATTCCCGGGCATTCTGGAAGGACAGTGCGAGTTTATTTTTCTAGTACCTAGCATCTTCAGTTCCCGCTTGTAACAGAGTTACCGTCATCGAGGTCCCGTCAGGGCTTCAGAGATAGCGCTGTCGTCGTCCCGTTGGTGAAACAACGGGTGTCGCTGCCTTTTCTCGTGTTCTTGAGAAGCTGGGTTTGACGTTGGATGGGCTTTCCAGGTCCCTGGAAACCAATCTACTCTGAACATGGATCATTAAAAGCTAATAGTAGGGGTGGTATCTCTCTGACGGGATACTGTTTACCTCCTCTACCTTTTTATCGAGGATCCTGTCACATTCGGGTATTTGGGGTACGTAATGTCCATCGCGATTACAGCTATAATAATTTATCTCATGCCCATCCAATTTTTTCCTGGATTTCAACACGAACATGACCGATAACTTAACTTGAAATTGCACGTTTCCACTCTTTAAATAGGGTCCCGGACTGAAAAGTAAGATTCTCCTTCGTCACCCCGATTGAACGTTTATCAAACAAATGTCTCTAGAATAGTTTATTATCGGCGTACTCGCAAGTACAGGAGCCGCATATCATCTTTTTTGGTGGAGGAACCGAACGGTTGATGCCATGCACCGTGCGTAGGAAATTCGGCCGGTTAAAAAACTCTTGTCACACACATTACATACAATACGGAACCTCAATCCGTACTTAGGTAATAAATATAAAACTTAACTAAACTAAAGCTAAACAGAACTAAACTAAACTGACGAAACAAGAAAGATAAACCCGTTGTGAGGTTTGTGGTAGTGAAAAAGCTAAAATGGTAACTTGACAAGAGTGATAAATTCGGACGAGTGAGACATTGGTCTAGTTCTTGTTCGAACAGCTCCCAAAGAACTAGTTCGGAGCCATTCTGGTCAGGGAACTGAAACCTATGGGAGCTGTTCGGAAACAGCTGTGACCAGGCACCTACAGTGGGGGGGACAAGCTAGCTCCGGAACGTCAACTCTGAGGATCATAACTTTAATGGTCAGCTAAATAGAACTAGACAAACCTGAGGTTAAAATTTGTGCTCGTGTTCTCCTAATTTCGTAATTTTTTCAATTTCTCGTAATTTCGTATATATAATTGATTTATGATATACGTTGGTGCCTAATTAAACAATCAACAGCACGAAATACCTAATCATTTAAGGTCATTTATGTTATATCCCCGCATTTACAAACTATTTTCTATTGAATGGGGATTGATCGGATTGATGATCCCCAATCATTTTTACGTCCGCTGTGGTAAAATAGATCAGAATGCTGTGTATAGTTTGGTGGTCTGGATGCTCGAAAGCTCGCAACTAAAAAAAAAAAAAAAAACACGGACGGTAGACCTACGGTTCTACAGTCAGATTATTTAATAACGATTAACGTTTGTTTCGCTAAAATTTACCTCGTTCGGCAGCTGTAGCGTCGTAAAGTTTTGTGTTTTCCCGCACTTCACTTATACTGCAGGCATAACGAAACTATTTTTCTAGCCTCTTTATTTATATCGTTTTGTGACGCTCGCCACCACTATAGTCACGTGACGCTCGCCACCAACATAGTAGAGTGATATAATTTCGGTGGTGCAATTTCGATCGTGATGTGAAGCTCAAAAACCCAGGATATCCAACTCATGAGTGTTACCAGATTTCAAACATTGATTTCTGTAAAATGGATGACTTGGCAAAATTGTTGTCGGGGCTCAAGTAAGTACAAAAGAATCACCTTCAAACGTAATATTCAAATTTCACGGAATTCATGTTGAAGGCAGTGTAATTGTGCTTAAATCTCAGGAGTGTTACGCTATTAGTGTTCCCGTAATATCAGGACTGTTACCCATCCTTGGTCACACTCCTGAGAGGTAACCACTCATGAGAATTTCCGATAAAAAAGGCGTCACACAGGATGATGAAGTGACAAAACTCGGGGATGGCTACTGCTTGAAACCTGTCACCAAGCAGTATGGTTGTTGATATAGGATTATTTTGTTTAAACACCAACAACACTCGTAATTTGTGTAACACTCATGATTGAAAATAAAAATACTCAACATTTTAGGCTTCTTTCGCTGTAAAAACTGCTGTAACTCCAAGCACTCCACTGCAGTCTCACATCTTCAACTGGACAATATAACCTTCACATCTGACTGTTTCCCGCCATTTTCCATCAGCTTTCTTGATCGCAAAAATGGTAACACTCCTGAGGTCCCATTGAGAAGAGATATGGGGGACTAACTGAAAAACTAGTTTTTTACGGGTTTGGAAAAATCTTAAAAATTTAAATCCTTACTCTAAATAATAAGGAACCAACTTACTGCAGCTAGTAACCCTGGCCAGTTCTAGATTGTCATTTTTTTCGTAACAACCTAACTTCTACTTAGGTGTTAGGTAGGTGGGGACAGTAACACTCATGAGTTTCCAGGATTTCAGGTTTCATTCGTCTTCACTGTGTTTTGGTTAAAGGGGATTTTGAGCAGTAAAATTATTACTTCGTTGATCTCCCAACTTATACTACCCTTTTTTCCCCAAAATCACTAGTTTTGGTCAAGAATTGTGAGAATTCGTCGTCGGGGACATGAAAGCGGCAAATGAAATGAGAATGACCCAAAAAATACATTACATTAAGTGATCAATCCCTTAGTAAAAATTCAGATTAGTTGGACGTAGATGGGCAAGGGAAGAATATGGGTTCAAAAGTCCCTCAGCTGATCAGTGCGCCTCCTTACCTCGTATTTGTTTCCGAGGAGTCCCGAAGGAGCTCCATCTAAATAACAGCACCGTGAGTCCATTTATGAAAGAAATTCCTCTCCAGGTTCCAAAGCTGAACTAAGTTCTTCTATACTTCGTAATTGTATTGCATATCTCCAAAAAAGAGCCACATTCCAGTTTTCAGCTTCATAAGTGGATTAAAAAACAAATTACAGTAAGTGGCCGCACAACTGATCAGGTTGCACTGATATTGAATTTTTGAAAACAAATGAGGTCCATTTCAAATAGCAGATTCGCAGATATGTCTACGTGGATATAGAAACCTACAGAGGGGAAATTAATCAATTAGGTAATTATATTGCATCTACACTTTACTAGACCCTCTAATCTCAGTAAAACGATATTTAAGTAAGTACCTACCTACCAACTGAAAATAACATGAATGTGCAGATCATTGAAATGGTTTTAATGATCATTAAAAACTCCATAGCTGGACATAGTCAATCTAGATGTAGGTGACGTAAAACGCCGAAATCGGTCAATATCCTCGCCAGTTTGCCCTATTCCAAATTGAGCTAATGAAAGTTCGTAAAAGCGTCGAATATTACCAGGCAACCGGATTCGCATAATAAATGTATCTAGCGAATCACTCAGTCGAAGGTTGAATGGTGATCGGTACTGAAAATGATTAATAAAAATTATTATGGAAAGCCCATATTGCAGCACTTACTTCGAGAACTCGTAAATTTATCCACATATTTTATCTCATGCGGAATTGCCTGTCACAAAATAATCTAATCCGGATCTATAAAGCCATAGTTCAGAGCTTCGGAATTCTGGTCTGGGGCTCTGCCCGTCCCACACTGGTCTACCCCATTACTATAATACAGAAATCTATTCTGAAAACGATTTCCAGAAAGCCTCGTCGTTTTGCTTCCCAAGAACTCTTCAAATTGCTCCCGGTCTTCACCATTAACCAATTATACTCGTACCTAAAATCTGCACTCTGCTTCTTTCATAAGCACCCTGATTTTTTCAACTACCCTCGTACTTCTGCATATACCATAGTACAGCTGCACTCAAGCCACCATACCGGTCCCTCTCACCCGCTTATGGTCCACATCCCGTCATGTTTATTATGGTTTCCCCTACATTCTTAGAGTTTTACCCAATTATCTCCAGACACCGGGAGAGCACTCTCGCTTAAACTATAAGAAAAAATTTTTCTCTTGGCTCATTTCATTGGGGCCAGACACTTGCAAAAACATTATGTGCAGTATCTATACATAGAGGAGTAATTTAGGTTTTGTAAGTTTTACGATCTGTATTTGTATGCATATGTATTGTTATTGAATTTATTGTGTGAATTTGAATTATTTGTGTGTTCACGTGTTGGATTGTGTATTTACTACTTAAACTGTCTACTCCCCCACACCGCACAGAGCCTGTCTCTTGGTGTTGGGGTAATTCCGTACATCCTCCACTTAGATTATTGAAGGCATTTATTTTGTACACGCCACAATGTTCATTCTTTTTGTCCTACTCTGGAATAAATCTTTCATTCATTCATTCAATAATTTTATCCATTCAACATCCGGTTCAAATTGAACCTCTTCATCCTCTGTAATTCTTGCTGATGGTGGGGGGGGGGGTCTGCCCACCCCGTCTCTCCTCAAATTACGCCAGTGATTATACGTAGCCTGAGGAACATCATTATCCAAGTAAAACTTGTGCATAGCAGCTACTAATGATCGTATCATTGTGCGAAAAGCTATCCTCAAGGTGATATCACATCGTTATAAACGCTACCTTTCAGTCGATCTGTTGAACACCCTTACAGTTTTTTCATTGAAACAGTTATATGAAAAATCAGCCCTGATGTTCTATCACAAGCCTACTGGTTGGTTTCAGTTATCTGAGACCGACAGTTCTCAAGCATATTATGTTGAGACACGTCAATATAGCCTGACCATTCATTCAGCTCCTCGTTCCCGATTTTTTAAATCAAACGATTATATTCATCATGATCTCCCGATTCTTCATGCAATGCAACAGTTCCCATTCGGTCACCACTATTATATACTCGTCAAAAGTTTTAAAAAATAGTTTTTACATGGCTTATTGGAATAAGACCAGAGCGAGCTTACTCTAAGTTTATAAGTGTTTATCGCTAAATATAAATGTAACATTTTTTTAAATCTATTTTTTGGATATATTTTATTTAATGTTGTTAGGGAAACACCTTGCACTTGCGTTCATCAGTGTTTCTAACAATATTCAAAAATTTAGAAATTAATTTTCAGTAGTTAGGAAGTATACTCCCCCCCCCCCCCCCCCCCACAGCTCGGATTTATTCTCTTTGTATGTATTCCTTGAAGTATTTATTGGCATTTTGCCCGCCTTAATAATATTATCGTAATTGAAAGGAATAAACCATTTTTGTCATTGTGATGAAACACACACACATGTGCGGTAATCAAATCTTCATTTTCTCTGAACTTAGGGACTTTAGGGAACTACTCCCTGAATTTAGGGAAATCGGACAAATATGCCATGAGAAAATCATGCTTGATGGTATTTACGTTTGAGAATTGATTTTTGAACCATGAAACCAATATGTGACCATCTAAGGCTTAACCCGCACATTCCCTGAAATTTTCGTAGAAACCAAATGAAAACTGTAGAATTTAAGCTTGTTACAAGAATTTAACACTCGCGAACGCATACCAATAGGTCGCGGAAGCATTGCTTTCATTTTCGGGAGATAATATTTTATTTTTCTCGCCAAAACCAGAATTTCCACTCGCATTTTTACATTTTAGACCATTCTGAAAGACTCTGGTTTGGAGTTTGTCTGCTTGTTTGTGTCCATAAATCGTTGCAACTAGCTTCATATCCAGTTTTCATCCGATTTCTTTACATATTCAGGAAATGTGCGGGTTAGGCTGTTGGTGCCCTATCAGTTCCATTACACTCCCCCACCCCCCTTCTCGCCAATCAAAGTAGTTCCCTAACGAAACTGATACTGATGCTTGGTAGAATTTACGTTTGCGCATGCGCAGAGTGAAGTATTGAGTCAGGAACAATGAAACTGAAAGAAGAGAGAGAGAGAGAGAGAGAGAGAGAGAGAGAGAGAGAGAGAGAGAGAGAGAGAGAGAGAGAGAGAGAGAGAGAGAGAGAGAAAGATTTATTCAAAATTATTACAAGAAACATAATAATAATAATCCTAACAAAATACAACTGGATAAAATAGCTCGTCGGTAGGCAGAGCCTGTTTTGACGAGCCAGAGCCGCTGACAAACATCCAGATCGTAAATACCTCAATAAAAATATAGCGCGCTGTCTTCATCCACAAACAAAACACAATTTTAGAAAGCAATCATACATTTGATTGTCAATACAATTGACTCTCTCTTTCCAAATAATATACAGTTTTCTATAAATAAAACTAAACATAAATACTGCTGAGCATGTTTTCAGCGTTGTTGGGTCCTACTTGAATCAACCAAGTGAAAATAAGCCTCTTGTAAATTGAACGACTATAATTTTCTGGCTGTTTGAGATCTCTTGGTAAGGAATTGTAAATCAAGTGAACGAGATATTGCGGACTTCTAGATGTAAGAGTTAAATTAATTCTAGGGTTAACTGTGTTCCGGAAATATTGAAATCGGGTGGAGTGGGAGTGAGCAGAAGGACTATTGACTATGGAGGGTGTGCGATGGTAGAAGAGAACCAGACATTTAATGAAGAGTTGGCGGATTGTGAAAACCGTAGCTTCCTGGAAGAGGAGGGCACTAGGATGCCTTCTTGGTTTGCCAAGCATCACCTTTAGGATGGCCTTCTGCAAAATTGCCAACTTGCGCAAATGGCTCGGAAATGCACCACCCCACACTAGAATGCCATACTGTTACTGTAGCAACGACTGACGAGTGACAAGTATACTTGTTTCAAGCGCTCCTTCGACAGTACAGGCTATACATGGTAAAACAAGTATATAAATTTGTTGAAAGGGGACCGTCTACCCTGTAGCCCGCACATCCCCTGAAAATTTCATCCAAATCAGATGAAAACTGTGGAAAATAAGCTTGTTACAAGTATTTGCGGACACACGACAGACACGGACACAAAGACAGACAGACAGACACGGGACCAAAGTTGTTAAAAATGGTCTAAAACGTAAAATGCGAGTGAAAATTTTGATTTTGGAGACCTAAAATTTTGTCTCTCCCGAAAGGGAAAACAATGCTTTCGCTACCTTTAAGTAGACTAGGAAGCAAAAATTTTATTTCATTTATTTATTTGGTTCATTGAAACATTTTATAATACACACACAAATTATAATACAAATGAAATTGGCTACCTCTTAAACATAACAATATGCCTGAATCTTCATATTTTCAATGTATTTGCTAGGTGATAGGCTAAGCCCGTAGGTACCTAGCAAGCGCCGCTATCTAGGCTAACATTTATTCCAAAAATCCCTTAGTACTTAACTATAACATAAATAACTCACACATAAATTACTCACTATTTACGAAAAAAAAAGATATGATTGAAAGAAAATAAATAAAAAATCGCTAAAAGACACAACCCCTATTCGAAAAAAGCCAACAATCAATCCACTTAACTAATGAACATATATACTACGCATAACCCTTTCACATTCCCTCCACCCAAGTTCTGCCAGCCACTGACATATTCGAGACTTGTAAACATTCCTCGAAAATTGGTGAGGTGATTTCAATGTGGCATTAACTGCCCGGTGCAAAATAAACATAATATATATAGGGCTCCTAATAGTTAGAGTCAATGATGGCTTAGGGTTAACCACATTTCCCACCATCCTGAATCTCGTACCATATTCATGGTCATGCCCTCCACTCTCGACTATCTGGGGATTCCTGTGGAACACCAAAAGCAGTGATTTGATGAATAACTGCCGTGGAGTAAAACCTTTAAATTCATTATACAGCATGCCAGAAGAGTATCGGTACGGTGTCCTCATAATTACTCTAATCATCGCTCTCTGTATTATATTAATAGGTTCTAAATTTGTAGAATACGAGCCTCCCCACACTGAGATTCCATACTGCATGACCGACTGTACGAGAGAATAGTATAGAAGCCTTAGCTTATCACTCTTCAGTACTTTCCTCACGTGGCAGGACGTATATAGGAATCGTTTTAGTTTGCTATGAACAAATTTGATATGATGCTTCCGGGATAACTTATCATCGATGTACACACCTAGATAACGATAAGTGCTCACTATGTCCAGAGGTGTACAGATACAACCACTACCCAATTGACAACTATGGACAGTTAAACAGGGACAGTCATCCCATTGATTTTCGTGTATTACATTTTTACTCCCAATCGCTAGATATTTAGTTTTCTTAGAGTTCAGGGTGAGGAAGCTATCAAAAAACCAATCACTCAACGAATTGATTGCATCCTGCGCTTTCTGAAAAACCTCACTCCATGTCTCGCCTGAAACCAATATCGATGTGTCATCTGCAAAGAGATATGTCTTTACATTTTGCAGGTTAAGAGGTAAATTATTTATGTAAATTAAAAATAAAATTGAGCTAAGAGTACCCCCCTGAATTACCCCATATTCTATTTCCATAGGATCACTACAAAATTCTCCAGCAGATACGACTTGCTTCCTTTAATAAATAAAATAAAATGAACCTATATCGCCGAATACGATTTAGTTTGGCTAAGAGCGACGAGAGGAAGTAGCAAACCCAAATGCTGTTAGTGCATTTGATAGGATTCGGTGTTTTGTGATTCCGATCAGACGAAAACATCCAATTCCGCTCAACTTCGTCGGAGCACCGCGATCGGGGACATTCCGCGGCTCAGTGACGTTCCCAAACGGGGCGCGGCGATACTGGCTTGACGACCATTCCGAGCGTCGACACTTTAGCCAAAGAAAACAGACCCGAGCGAAAGTCAGAAAAAATAAACATCGGGGGATTTATTAACGGTTTTCTTGCACTTCTTATTTCATCGCCGCGCGGAACGATTCGAGGGAGGCGCTCGAAAATAAAACGAAGGTCAAGAAGCGCCGGGTAACAATGCTTTTTGTTTCCGAGTTGGCCTAAAGGTAGCAGAAGCATTGTTTTTACTTTAGGGAGAAAAAACATTTTCGGTCTCCAAAATCAAAATTATCGCATTTTACGTATTAGACCCTTCTGAACAACTTTGGTTTTGTGTCTGTCTGTGTGTCTGTCTGACGTGTGTCTGCAAATCCTTGTAACAAGCTTATTTTCCACAGTTTTCATCCGATTTAGAAGAAATTTTCAGGCGATGTGCGGGCTAGGAGGTAGACGGTCCCCTATCAGTTTCATCGTTCTTGACTCAATACCTCACTCTGTGCAAGCACATACGTATTTATACTAACCATCATCTTTGCACGCCCTAGTTGTCCGATCTCGCTCAAATATGGACGATAGTTGGGGGATGACAATTTGATCATCTTATATCAATTTCAACACCGATTTCAGTACCGCGCCGTCTCTTGTTGAGTACGTATTGCCTCTTCGCTTTTTACCGTCATACCAAAGTTGTACTTCCCCTAGGAAGCTGATTTTTGTCACCAGGAACGATCGCACCACGGTGAGTCCATCCTTCACAAGTCCCACATGTGAGACTGAGCTTCCAGGTAATATTCAATCGAACTATTTTCATATTTTCTCTTCAAGTTTCGTAGCTGGGGGCTCCCGTTCTTATCGGACGTGATCCCCCACTCATCACTGATAACGACTTCTACTCCTACCTTGTGATCTTTGCCTTGGTTTCCGGGTCCCACCACTATTCACAACAAATCCCTTCTGCTTTGCCCAACATCTCCCACCTTCTCGCTCGTCACATCATATCCGCTCTCTCCGATCCTTTAATTACTATGAATTGCGCTAGATGTCCCGACAGGCTGCTAGCTGATGACGCGCTTCGCTATTCATCATGTTCCGCAACTTTCCACTTTGGATGCGCGTCGATGACTCACATAAATTTTCGGAAAATGTCCTCAATGGCTCAATCCCGTTGGAAATGTTTATCATGTAAATCTAACCCCTCTACCCCACAATCATCCCAATTAACCTAAGATGATTTGCAGTCCCGAACTCATCTCCAAAATTAACCTACATATTCCAGCTTTTTACTCCCGTAACCAACCCATTGTTCATATTCAATTCTCCACTACTAATTACCTGTATGAACAGCCTCTCAATAGAATCCCTCGCCAACCATATACTCCAACAAAATCCAGCCTTGGACTTTTTCCATGATCAGCCATCTCGAACCTTTCGCTCAAAAATATTACGCACCATCCACCGTCAACCCTGAAAACTTCTGTCCACATAGCCGTACACTCATATCAGCTACAAGAAGTGTTTGTTTGTGATTTTGACCTTATATATACACATACACTTATACTGTTATTTTTTTCCCTCTGAAACGATTTTTTTTGCTCATCAAGAGACGAATTTATTTTGTTAATAATATTGTAATTGGGCATCGCCCGTTTTGTAAATAAATAAATAAACATGGTTGTACCATTAATAGCTACTGCGCTTCCCCCAATATGAAATCCTTGTAACAAGGTTCAATTCCACAGTTTTCTTCCGATCTGGATGAAATTTTCAGGGAATGTGCGGGCTAGGGGTAGACGGTCCCCTATCAATTTCATCGTTCTTGACTCAATACCTCACTCTGCGCATGCGCAAACGTAAATTCCATTATGCTCCATTTTTTTACACTCGAGTCGTCCGATCTCGCTCAATTTGAATTTGGGGGATGACGATTTGATCATCCCATATCAACTTCAACATGGTTGAATCATTAATAGCTACTGCGCATGTGCATATGCGAAATACTTGTAACGACCTTAATTTCCACAGTTTTCATCCGATTTCGATGAAATTTTCAGAGGATACGCGGGTTAGGTTGTAGATGGTCTCCTATCAGTTTCATTGTTGCCAAATCAATACTTCATTATAATATACTAAAATATACTAAATATACGTATATAATACTATATACGTATATATATTTATCATTCAACTATGAAAGTTCATTTTCTTTATACGTGTAGAAGTACTAATTAATTTGATATTTTATCTTTTATTTTATACTGTGCTGTATATCATGAAGGAATAAAACTCATTCATTCATTTGTCAAAGTCAAAATGCCTCCTAAGGTGTCAAACACTGGTCCCACCACCCTACTTGAAAATAATGATGTGAACAAAATATACCAGACCTAAGTGAGACAGCTATTAATGATTTTCATTCAGGCCTACTTTCACTAAAAATTTCAATGATATTTCAAATACCCATACATTTTTAATATAACTTAGGTAAACTTCTAAAAAGGTACAGTCGGTGTAAGCTTTCTGCCCTTCCACCACCACAGTACAGTCCGTGGAAAACACTGATCGCTGAATGGCTGATCGCTGCTGTTTTACAGATAACTATAGACTTATCGAGAACGGAAGGGACAAAATAGAGACGATTACTGCACTCATAGTTACCGGGAAAAGTGTTTTAAGGATATACAATGTATACAAAATTGATTGATTCATGATCCATCCGTCAGGCTTTTATGGCCAATGAGGTTGTCAGGGTGAGACGGATATAAGCAGAAAAAATTCTTCTCTGAGTTTCTTTATTGGCAAGCTTTCCACATCAAAATGTCATCTTCAATGTCATCTTCAACGGTCAAGTGCATCAGTCTCCGGGGGGGATCTTTAATTTCTTTAATTTCCATAGGAATTGCTGCCAGTCCCGAGATTAACTTCTTGGGTTGTCTTGTGTGATGTTGAAACTTGAGTCGAAATATGAAGGATTTTCTGCTGCGGTTATAGCTCTGACTTGTCAGAGACCATGAAGTTCAATTTTGTGCTGTGCGGATTCATGAAATTTACTGATTTATGGAGAAGAAATTTAAAAAATGAGAAATTAAATTGAACGGTAACCCTTCCTCCGAGAAGGTCGGATGGCCACCACAGGCCACCCGACCTTCTCGGAGGAAGGGTTACCGTTCAATTTAATTTCTTATTTTTTAAATTTCTTCTCCATAAATCAGTAAATTTCATGAATCCGCACAGCACAAAATTGAACTTCATCATCTCTGACAAGTCAGAGCTATAACCGCAGCAGAAAATCCTTCATATTTCGTCTCAAGTTTCAACATCACACAAGACAACCCAAGAAGTTAATCTCGGGACTGGCAGCAATTCCTATGGAAATTAAAGAAATTAAAGATCTCCCCCGGAGACTGATGCACTTGACCGTGGAGCAGGGGCAGATGAGTGATAAAGGATACTTGACAGAAACGACATACTTGCCCAGAATGCAGCAATGTCAAGGAGGAGTGAGCGTAGTGGATTTCCCCCTTTAGCCGCTACTGCATTCTGGGCATCACAGGAAACCCATTAACAATTGATAATCGTAGTAAGTTTGTAATTGTTTAATTAATATAAACCCGTTATCAATTGATAATCTTTGTAATTCTGTAATTAAAGAGTTGTTTTTCATGATATAATGTTCGTTTCTATAAAATATCTATTTCAGTGTTCCTTATTGGGTGTGGTCGGTATAATACATAAGTATCCAGATTTGTGTTCAATAGATGAACAGTGAGTTTTTCATTGATGTATTTTATATGTTTTTTGTATTAAAAAATAGGATATCCAACTCATGAGTGTTACCAGAGTTCAAAAATTGATTCCTGTAACGAAATCCAGCCTTGGACTTTTTCCATGATCAGCCATCTCGAACCTTCCGCTCAAAAATATTACGCACCATCCACCGTCAACCCTGAAAACTTCTGTCCACATAGCCGTACACTCATATCAGCTACAAGAAGTGTTTGTTTGTGATTTTGACCTTATATATACACATACACTTATACTGTTATTTTTTTCCCTCTGAAACGATTTTTTTTGCTCATCAAGAGACGAATTTATTTTGTTAATAATATTGTAATTGGGCATGGCCCGTTTTGTAAATAAATGAATAAACATGGTTGTACCATTAATAGCTACTGCGCTTCCCCCAATATGAAATCCTTGTAACAAGCTTCAATTACACAGTTTTCTTCCGATCTGGTTGCAATTTTCAGGGAATGTGCGGGCTAGGGGGTAGACTGCCCCTGTCAGTTTCATTGTTGCCAAATGAATACTTCACTCTGCTGCCAGCAATGAATACTTCACTCTGCACATGCGCAAATGTAAATTCCGGTGTGCTCCATTATAGCACGCCCTATTCGTCCGATCTCGCTCAAATTGGGATGATAGTTGGGGGATGACGATTTGATCATCCCATGTCAATTTTGACACGATTGTATCAGTAATAGCTACTGCGCATGCGCCAATGTAAAATACTTGTAACGACCTTAATTTCCACTGTTTTCATCCGATTTACCACTGCTTGATTGGTTGGCATCATATCTTTGTGATAGATGGCTGAGGGTGCGGGTTCGAGGTGCACTGTCTTCTCCATTTCATGCTTCCTCGGGAGTTCCGCAGGGCAGCCATCTTGGACCCTGGTGTTTCTTGCTGGCTATCAACAGTGTTATTGCCCACTTGGGTCCTGCCGTGCGTTGCCTGATTTTTGCTGATGATCTGAAGATTTTCCGATACCTCACCTCGGTTGAAGACCGTGACATCGTTCAGTGGGCCATCGCTGAACTGTAGAAATGGTGCATGGTGAACTGCCTTTTTCTGAACCCATCAAAGTGTTCTGTCATCTCATTTCATCACTCAGTGGTGCCCCTTCAGTTTGCGTACACCCTTGGAAATGCACCCCTGGCTAGAAGGGATGAAGCTTTGGATTTGGGAGTTATTTGCAACGGTCAGCTCACTTTCTCACGGCATATTGAAATGGTTGCCAGTAGTGCTATGCGCTCGCTTGACTTTGTAAAGAGGCATACCCGCGATTTCAGCCATGTTCATGCCATCGTTATGCTTTATAAGGCGCTTGTCCTTCCTAAGCTGGAGTACGCCTCAACGATATGGTCTCCTTATTATGCCGTCCACAAATATCAAATTGAGCGTGTTCAAAATAAATTCCTGCGGTATATTGCATTTAAGATTGGAATATCTTCGGATAACGTGGACTATCCATCACTCCTCAGTACCTGCAGACTCCAGTCCCTGGAAGTGCGGCGTGGCATGACTGACCTGTCATTTCTTCACAAGCTTGTAAACGGCGGTATCGACTGTCCTCCGTTGCTGGCAGAAATTCCACCGCATCCCCCGTTCTGCAAACCTCTTCTTAAATTTAAATCCAGATTTTGACTTTTTCAATAGTCCCCTTTCATCTCTAAAATCTATAGTGCTCTCCTCTCCCGCTTTGTTTTGACTCTTCTTCGTTTTGTTTTATTGTTGTTTCTGGTAAAATTGTTTTTTTTTTCTTGTTGTTTTTCTTAGATGTGTAAATTATGTAACTTATACTTATATATGTAGCTTATATTATGCTGTTGTGAATTGGGCTTGCCCGTTAATAAATAAATAAATTTCGAAGAAATTGTCAGAGAATGCGCGGGTTAGGTAGTAGATATGTAGATGGTTCTCTATCAGTTCCATTGTTGCCAAATCAATACTTCATTCTGCGCTTGCACAAACGTAGGTAAATTACATTGAGTATCATTTTTTCGTTTCTTAATTGACCAATTGAAACATTTCATGCTACTTCTTGATTTAATCTTTTCCGCTACGGAATTTTTCAAGATCAATTAAAACTTTTCAATGATATATGCATTCATGATGGGTAAAGGAGGAAGCTATGTGCCACACCCAACTTGATAGACGTTTTATGTCTGATCTTCAACTTGGTCGATGTCCCTCACTTCTTCTTCTGGGGATCAGGGCCGCCATCAATACGGTAATTCCCGTAAACATACGGCAATTTCTACCCTCGTACTGTGTACGGTAGTAATCTCATTACCGTAGATACGCGAAAATACGGTAAAACGGAATAACCTAGGTAAATGCAACATTATTATTCTATATCATTTTAGCATGAATAAAGCTTGAAGAAAGAGAATTACAACCCTCTTGTTCTCAGTAGGTACCAACTATCAACGTAGGGTGAAAAATAAATGCCAATAATAAACTCCATCCATAATTTGTACTGAACTTATTTTCCCTCCCTCATTCAAGTGCACAATGCGAGAGGAATTTTAGCAAAGTAAAGCTAATAAAAACAGACCCGTGAAATAAATAAATGCAAGCTCGTTCCTGGAGTTATTTGAACTAAATTTCGACCAGTGGTATGCGATAAATGGTGATGACGTCTGCCGTTGAATACTTCCTCTTTCACCGATATTACAATCCAAGCTCGAACCACCAGGATCCCCAAGCCTGAGAAATCAATCGAAGATGAATTTTTTCGTACCTTTTTTAGTTTTTCGTATGAAGTTGTATTAAAAAAATGTTGTTTTGTGAGTAGATTAAAAAAAAAAAAAAAAAAAAGAAGAAGTTTCGTAATTCTTGACTGAATTCATATGATGAACTTCCAAGTTTTGTTTAAATATGCGTACGGTGAAAATACTGTAGGTTTTAGGATGGAAGTACGAGAATATACGGTAATTTCAAAAAGATTGGTACGGTAATGGATGACCATGAGTTGGCAACCCTGCTGGTGATACCATTATATCCTTATGGTTCAGGAGCAAATGCCGAAAATAGGTAGTAATTTCAGGAGAAAGTTTGAGATTAGATTTTGAAAATTTAGACCGTTCAGGGTGAGAATATCTTTGTCTGCCACCACGCAATGAGGCTCCGAACATGAACATGAACATGAGGTCGAGTTGATTATGAAAATAATATCTTAACATCAGAAAGGAATGCTACACTGCTTTATTTTATAAACTCATTGACACTGACTTTACCAAAATTAAACAGTTGCAATCTATCTCGAACGGCTTAGAATTTAATTTGTTTACATCAAGCAAGTAACCGATTCGTATTAATACTCCATTCTCTTCGACTCAGAGATTTCAAAAGAAATGCAGATCCGGATTCGGAGAGTAACCCTGGGAATGTAATCGATTTTCCGGCTCGTCTCTCATGTAGGTTTTTTTCCTCCGGAACTTCTCATTCACCAACCTGTCTGTTCCATTCGCGGAATTAATTGCGAATCAAAAGGTCGTTTATTTTTCCCCGGTTGGATTTCCTTTGCTTTATACCTCTACGGTTTGATCAGTTAAACGACGTACATTTTGCGTCAGGCAGACATGATCAGCATTGACATTCTGAGATATTGCACTACAAAATGGAGTTACGTAACATCTTTATTCTCTCTCTCTCTCTCTCTCTCTCTCTCTCGAGTTTTATATATACTTATATATATATCAACAATATAATATAATATATATATTTTATATATATATATATATCCTTTATATATATATATGTATATATACATATATATTTATATCTACCTTATTTACCTGATAAAATGAAAAAGTTACTGATGACCATGAATGGTCATTTTGACATAGGTAATTGAAAGGTTTACAGTAAGGTTACAGTGTACTAGGAAATATTGTCTTTCCACTCGTATTAAACAATGAAGAAACATTGTTGATCTCTTCTATCGAGTTTTAGAACTTCTACTTGCAAGGTGTACTTATGTACTTGAAAATTTTTCAAAACCAATTTATTTCAACATCGTTCAGTAAGTTGTGTATCCATAAGTCATTGCAGAATATAATTATATCTCAGGCTTTGACTGTGATGTAATATTGACCGTGATTTCACAAATGATTGACAAACCTATTGTGATTTTGCTTCCGAGTCTACCAATAGGTAGCGAAGCATTGTTTTCACTTTCGGGAGAAAAAAAATTTTTGGTCTCCAAAATCAAATTTCCACTCGTTTTACTTAAATTTGTGGACACAAACAAGCAGACGAACTCCAAACCAGAGTTGTTCAGAATGGTCTAAAACGTAAAATGCGAGTGGATTTTACGTTTTAGACCATTCTGAACAACTTTGGTTCCGTGTCTGTCTGTCTGTGTGTCGTGTAACAAGATTCATAAAAAAGGCCTTCTCCCCTAGAATTGGTTTTAGCGAATTTCCTTAAAAAATAAAGCTATTGCAATGGCTCCAAAAATTTTAAAATAAAAATTGTCAAACATTTTCTTCATTGAAATCTGTATTGAGGCATTCTGAAATGATTCCTGGAGTTTAACGCTTTTTTATATGTATATATATATATATATATATATATATATATATATATATATATATATATATATATATATGTGTGTGTGTGTTTGTGTCATTCCAGACGATAACTCTCGATTGAATTGAGATAAAAACTTCGTTCTTTCGCCAAAAAATCAAGCATTTCAAAAGAAAGGATGAGTTCGTTGGACAACGTTTTTTGAGCACATTAAATTGGTCAAATTTCAAAAAATGTACTAAAAAAATCACTAAAAATGACTAAAAACGTCTAAAAACTGTTATACTTATATTTTTATCAGAATGGTAGTCGAAAGAAGTTTATTGACGATGAACTAAAACATTCAAAAATGTATTCACAAAATTATGGTGAAAAATGTACTTGAATTTCATCAATATTTGCTGAAAGATCGACTGAAAAATTGAAAAATTGCTAAACATCCAAAATCTGTTTTTATTCGTAGAATATGATTTGGAACGAGTTCATTTGCCATAAACTTGGTGGTTAACAATTTCTTTGTATTCGGAATGCACAAATTTCAAAACAGTAATATAATATAATGTTACGATAATCTACGAAAATTCGCTCATACGATCATGCTGCATGACTGTTTTAATTAAAATCCAACGTTCCTCCCCGGGAACTGGGGCTTCTTCAAGGAGAATAATATTCAAAAACGTAAAATATCTACTTACTTATAGTTTTCTTTTTGTTGCTGTTAATAATCGAATTCTAAGTTACGAGTTTTTTGAAAATCAAATTTATAAATCAAGATGGCATTCCTAACCCAGCAGCATTAAGACTTGATGAACTGATAAATCATTTACTGCTGAATAAACGAGAAAAATCCGAAAACGCCAGCCATCAGAATAAATAGAAATCAAATACACACTTTCTCCACATTTCAGTTTTTAATTTGCCTGTCTTCCAATCATCACAACTTGTCATGTATGATAAACATCCTATCGTGTACTTAACATCTTTTTTGTATTATGATTCGCTGACCAAACTTCAATTTCGGCATCCCGCTTGACGTTGTTCATTTAGTTTGTCTCCACACGCCATTTCCTTTTTTGCTACACTTGTAAACTTAGCTTCTACAAGTGCGACTTTTCTACACTTGTATTCTTTGTTTTCGTGAAACACTTGTTCTAGTTTACCGTGCATTATAAGTTCGTGTACTTGTTAACTTGTACACTTGTATGTACTTGTAACTTGTTGGTTTATCAAATAGGCCCCTGTTATTCGAGTTCTTGGAGCGTCTCTGAAGGGTTCCTATTGTCATGAAAGCTTTGGAAGGAACCCACGCGCTTCATATAAGTTTTCCATCCCAAAGAGTGGGAAGGAGTGTGAAAAGCGTCCACAACCAATAAAGACCATCGAGGCAAATCAACCACTCTTGTGATAGGGAGGGTTGTTGAATAGCGAGAACCCGAAATTGGCTCATCGATCTCCCGTTGCCGAGAGGAGAGACGGACTGCTCGTAGTTTCCCGGACTTAATAAAAGAAAATAGTGGGACGAGGAGACGGCGAGGAAGAATGGAAGGAGCGTTTAAGAAGGAACGTGAGTTGGGTAGAGATATTTGCCTTTCTCCAGGCCCGCGTCTTACGCCTCATATATGGAGAAAGAGCTGGAATTCACATAATGCATGAGATTTTCCAAGTTAGATATAAATCATATTGGTAATGCATGCATTACAGGGACGTCCTTATGAATGGATTGTATATAATTTTGGTGAGAGTTAAAATAAGAGAAAATATCATGTAATAAACATAACATTTGAGAAAAAATTAAAAAATAACATTTGATAACGACTTCTCGAAATTACCGTTCCCTCCTCCAAATTAACCCCCTCCACCGACAGTAAATTTCCATCATAAAACTTCCAGCATGAAATTTGACTCTGTCGTGGAATTATCAGAAATGGGGCCAAACAAATGATTCCTCCTCTTTCGCCAAGCTTTCGATAAATTTATTATCTTCTTCAGAGCCTATAAATACAATACAGCAGCTCAACCCTTAGAAAAACGGCAAACTAGTAAAAGATGATAAATAAACGTATAAACGCACAATTACTCCTGCAAGAAACAAGTATACAATAGGTAAAATCAGCTAACTTACTCAGAGGTGAACTACAGCGTGAATACCTATCACACTACACAGCGACCAACTGGTCAGTAAATTCATCAAAGGTTGCAAACAGGTGTTAAAATAGAACAGGTACACAAATCAACAACTTCATACCAAGGGATGCTAATTCCAATAACGGAGCAAACATAACAACAACCAACAACAACAAACTCACCAACTCAATGAAGTAACTAAGACTAGTCTATTGAAGATTTAAGAAGAAGAAATTGATATCCGGCAGTCACAAAATTATACTAATAATTGGATTTACTTGCACACCATCAAAATTCAAAAGCAACAAGGCAACAACGTTCATCGAAACAACACTGATAATAATGATAGAAGACTTCCTCAGTCATCAAATATCAATATGATGAACAACACAACAAACTATAAATATATATATACTTTCAAAACTTAACAAGAATAGTATTTATATATATATATATATACATATATATATATATATACTCGGCGCTTCGTGCCTCGCCGGGGGGCTTCGCCCCCCTGGACCCCCCTAATCTATACTCGGCGCTTCGCGCCTCGCCGGATCTTTTCTCTTTTCCCCCACTCCCTTCTCACTGGCAAAAAAACAATTTATTCACCATGGGGCGTTAGAGTAATAATGTAGGAAACAAGTTTTGCAAAGATAAATTATGTTCATCGTGTTCCAAAGAACGGGTAGCCAATGGTGTGGAAGGAAAACTTTGAATGCGATTTGCCGAAAATGACAATTTTTGAGTTGTACCCTTATTCTAGGATGGGTGCGATTTATCAAATAAATCAAGCGCTTTCTAACGAGTGGCGAACGATTTTCGTGCGATGAAAACTGCGGAAGTTTCATTCCCCTAACAACGGCTGGGTTTTACGTGAAAAACCCTGAAATTGTGACACAACCTATAGCAACTACTCGGTTGTACGTGAAAATCATCTTTAATTTCGTTTGGGACGTTACAAAAAAAATTATTGGTGGTCGGCCTAAGAATTGCATAGCAATTAATATATATATATATATATATATATATATACTAGCCGCTCCGGCTCGCTCCTCTCGCCTCCACGTCCAGCCGGGGGAGCAGCCCCCCGGACCCCCCATTAAATTGCTCGCTTCGCTCGCAAAGTGTGGCATATAGGGAATGTTGCTCGCTTCGCTCGCAAAGTGTGGTATGTAGGGAATGTTGCTCGCTTCGCTCGCAAAGTGTGGCTGTATACATGGAAAGTATTACAGTTGAAACGTGTAGGGGATGTTGCTCGCTTCGCTCGCAAACGGTAGATCTCTAAGGGTAGGTTTAACTTCTGTGGAGGATGCTGCTCGCTTCGCTCGCTTGAGGAAGTTATACTGCCCACCCAACTTGGCAGACGTTAATTAAAATAGAAATTAAACATTTTGTCTAAAAAATAAAATAAAAATTTAGGGGTGGACTACCCCTAACATTTAGGGGTGGACTACCCCTAACATTTAGGGGGATGAAAAATAGATGTTGGCCGATTCTCATAGATACCGGATAAGCACAAAAAATTTCATCAAAATCGGTCAAGCCGTTTCGGAGGAGTATGGCAACAAAAACTGTGACACGAGAATTTTATATATTAGATATATCAGCTCTTAACATAATTTGTTTGGCCCCATTCCTGACAATTCCACGACAGATTGCTGCGTTTGGGTCGATAATAATTTATTCTGCATTGAATCCTGGAAAGTTGAATCTCTTACCATAATTTCCAAAACTAGACCAAATTCGTAATTGAACATCTGACGAGATGAGTTAAAACATCATGGTTTATTACTACTATCCCCTCCATTCACCCCCTTCCATAATGAAATTTGGAACTCCTGATATACCTTCCGAAACTACACGGACTTCATAGTTTAACAAAAAAAGAACCACGAGAATCGGACGAAATGTTTTTTTTTAAATCAAGATATACCAGTACCTATTACCCCCTCTATTGATGAAATTTGAAACTCCTGACATATTATGTCCAAACTCCTAACACAAATGTTCCAAAAGTATATCGAATGCGTAATAGAACAAAATAAGAATAACGAAAATCGGTCGAGATTTGCAGCTGGGGCAGCGCTTCAAAGAATCGGTAACTATCCTCTCCACCCCCCACCCCGAAGGTATGGATGAATAATGAGGGGGTAATAGTAATAAATCATGATGTTCTAACTATTCTCGTCAGATTTTAGTGATCATTTTTTAATTCAATGATCAATTTGGTGTAGTTTTGGAAATCATGTCAGGAGTTTCAAATTTCATACTTATGATAGGAATTCGCTGATATTTTAGGTTTTTCTCTTATTTTAACTCTCACAAAAATAAAATCAATTCGTAGGGACGTCCCTATGATGCATGAATTGCTTAACAATATGTTTTTTAAGGACGTCCCTCTGAAGCTATGTCTATAGACAAGGCTTCGTTCATAAGAGGGACGCCTATAGGACGCCGATTTTCCGGACAAAAGACTTCTTCTCCCTTCAATTTATTAATCTTCCACCATCATATCTGAGCCTCTGATCAGAGGTTCCAAGAATATTTAAAACCCCGTCCCGACTGTACCTTTCCAAGAAAATAATATATAATTCATGACAAAGCTGAAAGGCACCTCCGTTTATTGAAAAGGTAAATGAGAAGGTCTGTACAATACGGTCTTATTACACCTCTTGAGAGAATAATGCAATCTACATCAAACGTCTTCAGCGGAAACGCCTCCAGATGTCACTTGTTGTACAATCTACCATTTTAACTAAAACTTTAAGATGGTTACCCTCTTTTACTTTGCAAGTTGTATCTATTCAAAGGTGAAATATATTTTTAACTGTCACGCGCCATAGTAGCGCTTCGACTCATTACTTTGCGTTTTGACATTTTATGTCTTTGCTATGGCACATAAACTAAAAAAACTTCACGGAAAATTGCTCACGAAAATATTTTGATGATTTCCGCTTACAACCTAGTCGTTGCTAGGGAAATGGTACTTCATCGTTTTTCATCCCACAAAATTCGTTGACCATTTGTTCGAAAGCTCTCAATTTATCCAACCATATTATGTTAACTACTGCGAAGTGCGTGGCCAACAAGCTGAGTTATGAGCAAGGTTATTTGAATATTTGTGTACACTCAGGTGATCATTCTCAATAATTGATATTGTGAACATGATTGCCATCGCTTGTTAATTTCTGATGGTTTTAGATATGGTAGTGAGTTATCGTTACCTAGGAATTATTGTGGAAGAGGGTTTGACCTGGAAAAAACATATTGAAGCCATGTGCAAAAAGTTGACACGAGTTCATTACGTTATATACCATGCTGGAAAGGTTTTTAAGCGTGACAAACTACGTTTACTATACATGGCCTTGGGGCAGTCAACTATCCAGTATGGCATTGTTTCGTGGGGGGGAACTTACCCAACTCACCTGGAGAAAATAAATGTGTTGTAGAGAAGTATTATAAAAACTATAATGAGGAGAGGACGTCTATACTCCAGTCGAAATTTACTGAATGAATTTAAATTTAAGTTTTAACCCCGAGACAGTTTTTTTTGAAATCCCTTCTACTATTATACCACAGAAACCCTACCATAGTTCTACAAAGCAAACAGCATGATTATCAAACCCGGTTTGTATTGATGGGAAATGTCGTTGCACCAAGACCAGCGCTTGTACGCTCACGACAAGGAGTCCGAACTATATAATTTATATTGTTCTTCGAGTAGTGGATTCTCCCTTAAAATCTCCACTATTATGTACACGAGTGGCCTATAAAAAGAAAATTTATGACTGGCTAATTAATCTAGGTATAGAGGGAGCAGAGAATATAATTCGTAGCATATATGTTTAGTACCTATGGTGTAAGTTGAGATAGTTTATTGAGTAGTAGTTTATTCAATGGTGTATGAATTTCTTTTACGATTATTTTCTACAGATGTATATGTAACGCTTTATTTTTCATTTATTCAATGGTGTATGGATTTTTTTTACGAGTATTTTATACAGATGTATATGTAACGCTTTATTTTTCATTTAGTTTGGCACTACTCTTGTAGGGCGCTACAGGCTCTCAGCCTTCTGCATTGCAATAAAGTTGAATCATTATTACCTTGAATTATTTAAGTTTTCATTGTAATTACAACTTAAATAAATAAAATTAAAATAAATAAATAAATAAATAAATTTCATTGAGCTGGTGTTTCAATGATTTGATTCATAGCAGGTGATCCAAATATTGCGAGAACGGTTTGATTTGTGAAGCGGTGATTAAATCATTTTAATTTCTATGCTTTACACTCTAGGAAGCTGTAATATCGTATGTAGTCTCTTTAGCACATTTACGTGACGATGCCCAGGGTCCGGATCAGCTGAGTGGCTCTTAGAGCTTGCATACGAGTCTGCAACACATACTTGTCTTCGACTAAAGACATAAAATGTCCCAATGTGTTGCAGACTCGTATGCAAGCGTTTCTTTGCAATGATTTGTTCTGATTTAACTATCAAAGTTCGGTGATTGTCGCTAGGTGAACCGTGGTTAATAGTAATTTTCCATTAATCACGGGGAAATTTTCAAATTGGGACTCCGATTTTTCGCTTCCTTACGACCGAAGTTAAAGAAACCTTTGTGTTCGTGCGAGAAGTCGAAAAAATATTTTGTCCTTCAAAATCAAAATTCCCACTCGCTTCTTGCGTTTCTGAGCTTGCTGATCAATATTGGTTCCGTGTCTGTCTGTCTATCTGTGGTAAATCTTTGTTACGCCCAAAACTATACCAAGTTTTAGTTCAATTTTGATGAAATTTTCAGGGATGGTGCGGAATAGCTTCTAGACGGTCCGTATTATAAATGATATTATAAATATATTATTAAGTATTATAAATTTCATTGCTGTTGGATTGATTATAGCGTCGTTATCTCATCTTCTATCAGTCCGATTTTGTTCATACTCGGATGATTTATTGAGTCCTGGATGATGCCCTTTGTATTTCATTGCATATGGTTGAATGATAACTAGGCATTGCACATTCGAAAAATATCACATCCATCATTATTGCAATCAACAGTCTATGAATTATAACCGTCAACAGCACTGTTTAATAAGTAGCATACATTGGCTTATGGAGGTATGTAAACATTGGCTTCCACCTGGAACTTGTATAACTTTTAGCATCTCTCTTCATCTCTGGACAAAAAACTGTGATTTAAACCATTTCTAATAACTACAAGTGACTAAAAGGTGCCACCATCACTGAACAGTGCAACAAATATCAATGAAATAATGGGGAAGAACATAACTCAGTTTTGTCCATGGTGCAGACCCATACTTCAACAAAACCTGTTTCATGATGGTCACCTCACGCAAAATATACCTACCAGACAGTGATGTAAACACGTTCACTCGCTGAGCTTGACAAGGGAGACCATCATCGGCACCAAAACGTCACTCAAAATGTTCACTTTTGAACCAATATACATCTACGCCCAACGACTGGACTGGTCTTTCAACCCGAATGCACTGTTTAATTGCAACTTTGATTAACCTTTATGTTATCATTTTTCTTTTCTGCATTCTTTGGGTCGGAAAACTGAAAGAAAACTTTTATTAGAGCATCAAGGAAGGTGGTCCACAGAAACCACAAGAGACGGAGCCGGGGAGAGGGTGATCTGGATGCGTTGATACCTACCGTTAACGCTGTGTTTCACCGACAGAGTGCTCTGTATTTCGGACTATGCACGAGGCCTATATCTGGGGCCCATTTCATAAAACAACAAGTTGCAAGTATTCAAGTTAATAAGTACAGGTACTTGTAATGCACGGAAAAACTAGATCAAGGGATTCACCAAAGCAAAGAGTACAAGTGTAGAAAAGTTACACCTGTAGAAGCTAAGTTTACAAGTGTAGCAGAAAAGAAAACGCTGCAAATTATCACATAATGGTTTATTATTTCTGAATCAGATAGACAGCTGTAGTAACCAGCATGCTCTGGGGCTTTCGTCAGTCTCTTTTCTAGTACCCATCTCTGTTCTCGCGTTACAGGCTGCGCTCCCGATGGGGAGCATATGGATGATCGTACAGCCACCCGAGTGTCATTCATTCCACGGAGCTAATTTCTATAGGAATCAAACTAAAACCGTAGGTACACTTGATTCCAAAAGCATCTGGGACCTATCCCAGTCGATTCTGCTCTCATTCCCACCCCCGCTCCCCCCCCCCCACCACCCTCCGTGACCCCCTGCCAAGCGTGCCAGGCGTGCGCGCGTGCGTATGTCTAACACTCAAAGCCTCGAAAAAGACACTTTTTCGCCCGTTTTTGGCCCATAGCATCTATGCGAGTAAAGCGATCGGGATGGTTAAACGTTAGGACCAACTAGACCCCAAATGGAGTCTATGTGCGAAAGAACGGGGTTTTTAAGTCAATTCTTAGGCCTTTTATGGCCCGGACGGCGAACGGCGGACGGACATTTCAAATTTGGATTCAACGCACCTTGAAACGTAAAATGACAAAGTTTGAGGAGGGGTTATAAAAATTTTTTATAAAAATTGTACAAAATTATGGGGAAACACTTGTAACTTGTCAAAATTCGCCTGTACACTTGTTAATTATCACAGTGCATTACAAGTCTACGCTTGTACCTTTATGAAACGCTTGCATACTCATTTTTTAAAACTTGTACATAAAATCGGCTTGTAACTTGTTGCTTTATGAAGGAGCCCCAGGTAAGCTGTTGGCCGATTTTTCTGAGAGAGAATACGTTGCTTGGCCCATGTTCTTAAATGAAGTGGACTTATGTGAAAATAGAATTTCGCGCTTTGAATTTTTCCCCTTCATCTCCTTTTTGTTACTTCTGCCAAAATATTCATCAAGGAACGGTTTATAACTGTCACTGTGACGACGCGTCTAAAGTCTTATTTCAAGTGTCAAAAGGGAAACCCGTTCGTGCGGTCCACACTTGGAAGAAATGGTCGTGCGTGCCAAGTTGAGTTAAGCTTTATAGTAAGTTATGTGGGTTGGCCTACTTACTGTTCAACTTTCTATACTCCATACCTGAAATGTATACTACAGGCCATGCGCACAGGACGCACACGAGAGCGGGGAATGTGTGAATGAAAATACCAAATTTTTATCGACACAAGGTATTTCGGGACCTTAAATTTATCAACGCGACATAATTTCCGGTGAAATTAGGGTGAATTTGTCTGTACCCTACAATTAATTGGAGGTTTATGGCCGGTAAACGAAGCAATCATCGGCGGAAATGTGTAGTAAAAAACGGAATTGTGTTTCAGAACATGCCAAAGCATATTATCCGAACATAATAGCATGTTTCTAGTACAATTCTTAACCAGGCGACAGCATTTTCGGTGAAATTTTCGATTTTTACTAATCTTCAAGCAGCGCTCTCTGCCAGTTTACAGGATAATTAGTGGACGGAGCGTAAAATAAATAAGTTCATCGTGTTTCAGCGTACGTATGCGAAAATCCTTAAATTGACCCCAAAAAATTGAAATCCGTCCTTCAAATCATCACCTCGGCACCAATTTAGAGGTTGGTTTACGATAGCGGTCGATAACTGGCCAAAATCGACCCAGGTAAAGTGGTTAGGATTAATATTTTTTGCGACAAATTTAGGAGGGTCGTCCTGACCATACGAGAGGAAGCAAAAAAACAATGGGGACAAGAAATCCCAGAACTTTTTTTTTTTTTTTTTTTTTTTGAACCACCCTATTAATACATACCTACTGAATAATAATGAAACAAAACAAAAAATTTTCCTGTCACCCATCCACGATAGACCCACCAGAGCCGCCACTGCAAATAAATCAGGCTTTGCTATTATTGCCATGCTTGATCATTTCTCTAACGCTGGGTTGGTATTTTAAGCATTATTATTATTAAGTTTCACAATTGGAATTAAATATTAGTTCATAAGTAACCTTGTTATTATAATTAGTTATAGTTTTCTTATATATGATTGATAAGATACATATGAACTACGTTTAATACAAATACATACACAGGCGATAACACTTTGTGTAATATTTGTTAGCATTTTCCCAAGAGGGAGCACTTTACTACGAAGTTCCCACAAGGGGTCCGTTATTGCCTGTCCTGTTAAACTAACTAAACTGCTGGTGCTGGTGAAACCGTTTGTTGTCTCTTAGATACCTCTGAGTTAAATAAATGTTTCCGGCTTCCTATTGCCTGCTACTACTCCCCCTACCCCCAGGCCAAAGAGCATTAACCCAGGAATCAATATAGAGCTTTTATGTCTCCCCAAGCTGTTAACCAACCTTCCGCGAGTATTATTGCTTCCTTGGGACGTAAGGCGATAGGAAGTTTACACCTTGCAGTGTTCCGGAATCACCCGATCACTTAACTGTGTGTGGGCACCTGCCACAAACTCAGAGCCGAGTTATTAGAGACTTTACTACCTAATAACCGCCATCGATTCCACAGGGGTAAGATCCTTCTGATCCTTGGTGGTATCTCCTCTTTATCTCTTGGTTGGCTTCTGGTTTATTATTTTTAACAATGACTTCTTACTTTGTAATTGACTGAAAAAAAACTTTTAGCCCCCGGGCGTTTTTTGTTATAACGCCGCATATTTCGTTAATTCTCCACTATTCATTTCATTCTGACCTGTATGTCCAACTAATCTGTAA